>PVLC010007172.1:0-64802 GCA_004027655.1 Graphiurus murinus | reverse complement strand
GGGAGGGGAGGGGATAAGGACACAAAGGAGAGAGAGAGAGACACAGAGAGAGAAGAACACAGAGAGAGAGATAGAGAGGAGGAGAGATGGGGGGGGGCAGAGAGAAGGAGGAGGAGGGAAAAAAGAGCGCACAATAAAAGAAGCTTGAACCAGCAACGCATGATTGTCGTCTCCTTGGAGCCTTGAGGGAGGGGGTCTGGCGCAGGGAACGATAAGGTAGAATGCTTCTGGCTCCTGGGTTCAATTCCAGTTATCCACCCCCCAACCCCCCCACACAGAAAAACGACTTCACTTCTCTGGAAGGCTGCTTCTGTCCTCCAGTCTCTGAGGCTAGACAGATGTTACAAGGGCCAGTTGTGGCTGTCACTGCAAAGAGACATTGCAGAGTATACCACCTTACAGTAGTCTCCCCCATCCTAATTTGGTTAACCAACCTTTTCTGAGGTTACTCTTTGCAACCATATTAAATACTAGAGAATCACGGTTACCATTTAAGGCAGGGCTTTTGAAATTGAAAGTGCATTTTTATCCCCCCAGAATAGCTAAAATTCTAGGATAATCCTGTGATTCAAAGGAACTCACAGACTTGCTAATTTTGACAAATTATTAAATTCTCTAAGCTGGTTCTGTTTCCTTTTTTTTTTTTTTTAAGGTAACATCTTACTTGCAAGCTGAATTAAGCCGAATGATCACAAAAAACGAACAAAGCCTAACAAGCTAAACCACAAGGCCCACAGACATTATTTCTACCTATTAAATACACAGATGGAATAAATGGCTTTGAAACACCAGGAAAAGACATGTCAAGCTAGCTCATTCCACATGCTGGATTAAGATGCAAGGTGCCAACTACATAGCAGGAAGCATTTATATAGCAGTGGAAGTGCCTTATCTTACTGGAATACAGTGTCTGCCCCCAGTGCCTCAGCAGTTTCCCACATTTCAATGGCATGTTATACATCACATCTTTTCTGATAACTACCACTGAAATTAAAGAGGCAGATGGCTTAGCCAGCCGGTTAGCCAACAGGAGACATCTGCTGTAGAGAAGACATCAATAAATATTTTCTATTAAGGATGTGGTAGTAGTCACTTTATTAACAACATTTCTGTGTAACTCCTATCTATTTCCAAGTGATATAAACTATCTTTTCTGAGTTAGAAACATATTCTGTTATTTTTTTATTTTATTTTAGCGGTACTGGGGATTGAACTCAGGGGCATTCTACCTCCAAGCTCTATCTCCAGCCCTATTTTTTATTCTTTATTTTGAAATAGGGTCTCACTAAGTTGCAGAGTGCCTTACTAGGTAGCTGAGGCTGGCCATGAACCTGAATCCTCAGGTCTCAGCTTCCCAATTGCTGGGATTACAAGCGTGCGCCACCACGCCTGGCTCATATTCTGTTATTTAAAAAGAGAAATATCACATAATAAAAATTAAAGAACAAGTAATAATGTAATCTGCAGAAGCTAGAAGTTTCAACAAGTATAGGCTCACTGGGGAAACCAGGTGCTCATTTGGGGGGCATAGAAAGTACAAAAGGCTTTCCTGTTGAACATGGAAGACGAAATGCACCTCTGCTCCCCCTCAAAATCTGTAAAAAATGGAAGCAAAGAATGAAACTCATTAGAACAAAAAGAAAGAACAGCAGCAACCAAGAAACATGTAGCCAGTGAGAAACAAGCCTGTTCATGTCCCAGAGCCTCAAGGAAGCTCAAGGTTAGCAACATCAGCTCCCTTTAACAGCAGGAGTAAGGCATGGGCCTACAGTGTCCATTTCTCCACTACAACAGCAGAGGGCTAGGGTTTAATGTGCAAAAAATGAACCTGAGAGCTCCAAAACTGGGACCTCATTTACAAGAGAAGTGGGGGAGAGGTGTCATACACAAAAAGGGAAATTAAACCTAAGCCTACATCCTGAATTGTGAATATGCCCAGACTCCTGGTATTACACCACTCCATTTGACCCCATTCCTAGAAAGAAATCATTCTTTGCTTTAAGAAACTAACTGGCAACCATCTGAAGTGGTGCAGGCCTGTAATCCCAGTACTTGGGAGGCTGAGAAAGAAGGATAACAAGTTTGAGGCCAGCCTGGACAACTTGGCAAAACCTTACCTCAAAATAAAAACTAAAAAGGGCTGGAGGGGAGATGTAGAGCATCTGAGTTCAATCCCCTCCCTCCCAAGATACTGGCTGGCCCTAGGGAAAAAGACTTGTCAATATCAGCATCTTGGGGTATGGTTACCCCAGAGATAAGTTCACCACTTGGCTAATTCCATCTAAACAGGGAGGCTTATCAGTCATCTTTGTAATGCCTTATTTTTAAATATGAATGGAAAGCAAATATCACTAGATGTGGGGAAGAGCTGATACATAAATATCAGAAACTAGAATAATCAGAAAAAAAAAAAGAAAGAAAGAAAAGAAACATAGAGGAAAGACAGACAATATAGGAAGTAGGAGAAAACCTATAAGCATGTGGCTGAGGCCCTCCCTGAAGGGGGCAGTATTTCAGAGCGTGTTACTATTTCTCTTTGGAAATAGGGAAACAGGTATTTTCAGAAGACCATACCCTCAACTGCTCCTGAAGCACCGGAAGGAGATAAGAGTCCATTCTGCTCTGCAGAAGTTCCCTGGAGGATGATATGGGGGTTCTCCAAGCTCCACTCACTCCTAACCAAGTAAAAGGGGCCTGCACGGAAACTGCACCAGTAGCAAGCTTCTCTGTTTTTCATGCTAACTCTGACCTCCTCACATCCCAGCCAAGCAGCCCTCTATCTGCCCCCAAGAAGCAACATGAAGGCACCTAAGTGACTTCTTTAAAAATGGAGATGGAGCCGGGCGTAGTGGCGCACACTTGTAATCCCAGCACTTGGGAGACTGAGACCGGAGGATCCGGGTTTGCAGCCAGCCTCAGCTACCTAATGAGGCCCTCCGCAACTTAGTGAGACCCTGTTTCCAAATAAAATATAAAATAGGTCTGGGGGTATAGCCTGGAGGTAGAATGCCCCTGGGTTTCATCCCTAGTACCACACACACACACACACACACACACACACACACACACACACACACACAAAAAGACGGAATTCACATATCATAAAATTCACTCTTTTTAGCATACAACTGTATGGTTTTGAGTATATTCACAAAGCAACCACTGCCACCATCTAATTCTCAAATGTTTTTTATCACCCTAAAGAGAATCATAATTTTTTTTTTTTTTTGCGTACTGGGGATTGAACTCAGGGGCATTCTACCTCCGAGCTATACCCCCAGCCCCTTTTTATTCTTTATTTTGAAACAGAGTCTCACTGAGTTGCAGAGTGCCTCACTAGGTAGCTGAGGCTGGCCTCGAACCCGGATCCTCTGGTCTCAGCCTCCCGAATGCTGGGATTACAAGCGTGCGCCACCACGCCCGGCTAAGAGAATCATAATTTTTTATAAATTTAATTCAAGTCTTGTTTTCTTGGCAACGATGATAAATATATTTTTTCCTAAGAATTTCAATTAAAGTATAATGTTTCCTACCTAATATTCTTATTAGATACATTTTATAGATTTAAAAAAAAAAAAGAGTAAGTTCTTTGTTACAAGCACTATTTCAGCTGGGCGTGATGGTGCATGCTTGTAATCCCTGTACTTGGGAGGCTGAAACAGGAGGATTGCAGGTTCGAGGACAGCCTCAGCAACTGGTAAGATTCTCATCAACCGAAGGAGACCCTGTTTCTAAATAATAAATAAAACTGGGCTGGGCTGTAGCTCAAAGGTAGAATGCCTCTGGGTTCAATCCCTAGTACCACAAACAAAAAACAGCACTATTTCAGATATAAGGTTCATTTATAGAGTCTTTGAAAATAATTCAGAAAGTCTTTCAGGAAAACAAAAACCTAACTATACTAAAGAGGTGAGATTAGAGAAAGTTTTTTTTGTCAGAATTTTCCACAGTATCAATTGTTCCTTCCTCTGCTATGACATGGCCTACTACTTTTCTATCTGTAACACAGTAGGAATCACACTCCCCTTTATATTTTACTAGATAGTGAGTTCTTTTTTTTTTTTTTTTTTTTTTTCGGTACTGGGGATTGAACTCAGGGGCATTCTACCTCTGAGCTATACCCCCAGCCCTATTTTTTATTCTTTATTTTGAAACCGAGTCTCACTAAGTTGCGGAGTGCCTCACTAGGTAGCTGAGGCGGGCCGCGAACCCGGATCCTCCGGTTCAGCCTCCCGAATGCTGGGATTACAAGCCAAGCGTGCGCCACGACGCCCGGCTCGATAGTGAGTTCTGAGATTAAGGATTGTGTTTCAATCATTGATGTGACCCTGTGCCTGCCAATTTGGTTGGCATTCAACTGAACTCCATAAAAGACTACTGAAATGAACACTGACACCTGGCTCTTCCCATAATACACAAACTCTTTATAGGCAAGAACCTGCCCTTTTTTATGCCCTTATTTTCAAATTACAGTATGCTCTCAATATATGTTTGCTGAAATAACTTCAGGTGCTTCAAGATTCACCTTAGAGAAAGCATTCACTTTCTTTCTTTCTTTTTTTTTTGCAGTACTGGGGATGGAACCCAGAGGCATTCTACCTCCGAGCTACATCCCCAGCCCTATTTTTTATTCTTTATTTTGAAACAGGGTCTCACTAAGTTGCAGAGGGCCTCACTAGGTAGCTGAGGCTGGCTAAGAACCCGGATCCTCCGGTCTCAGCCTCCAAATGCTGGGATTACAAGCGTGCGCCACCTCGCCCGGCTAACATTGACTTTCTTATATACGTATCAACGTACTTATCTAACAAAAACAAAAATAAACCACTGTATTTCAAAAGAAATATAGTATGACACATTCAGTTTTCTCCAATTCTCAATAGCCCTTTGTAGAACTTAATCCCACTCTCCCCAGATCCAGAACCATAAGCAAATGTCAACATCCAATTCTAACATCATTACTACAATGTCTTCATCACACAAAAGAAAATAGTTACTCACCTTCTCTCAATGACCCTCCAGAGCTGGCGCCAAAAGTCCAAATTTCGTTCAAATGGAGTCAATATCAACTTTTGTTCCTCTTCTAGCCTGGCTTTAGAATGCGAAGTTTTTTTTTATCGTTGCCAGATTATAACAGTTTTAAGCAGTATAATGTCCAAATTCATTACATTAGAGAATAAGTACACAAATATTACCAAATTATTTTTATATACCTCTTGCTGAGTCAACATAAAAATAAAATTTATTCCTATCACTCCAACACCAAATTCAAATTTTATCCTTAAGTGACTTAAGCCCTAGAAGTTTCTCTTTCACACAAGTTTTAATGAAAGAATGCTCAGGAGAGCGGTGATAGACTGCAGGGAACCTGCGGGAGCAGAAGGGAATGAAAGGGAAAAAGTCCAGGAAGTGAAGAGAGCAATCCAACTCATCTTTGTTTTACACAGATACACATGCACCAATATGCACTTACAAGTACAATGCTACCTACCATTCTCCTTTTAAAGGAATCAAGACTTCAAAAGGCAAATGGCATTGCAAGCCAAAATGCCCGGACTCAGGGCTTCAAGGCAAATCTTAGAGTCCAACACTCACCGGACAAGCTGACGTCTCCATTTTAAGAAGTTATCTTTCTCTGCCTGTTTGAGTTCTTCTGGACTAGTATTTTTGTCCCAGTTTGGTCTGAAACAATCATAGAGGAGAAAAATTCCACATAGAAGTTACCAAAATAAGAAAGGAAATTTGGATATAATAATGGTAGCTGAGAAAAGGAAGCATGAAAAAATGTAAACAACAGCTTAAAATTTTTATACTCAGGGGCCCTTTATGCCTTGTAATAAACTAAATTCTTGTTCAACTCACCTCCTTGGTATACACAAGAACTGTCTATTTTCTTCATGGAGTTTCTTAATTCTCTGGCTCTCTTCAAAAGACAAGAGTCCAGTTCTAGCCTCCGGGACCACAAACTTAATATTAAGTTTCTCTGTTCACAGAAAAACAAAAAGGTACACTTATTTTAGAGGCAATATAAAACACTAAGTTTTGGTCATTTTGATAAACTTGGCAAACTTAACAATATGACAATTTTTCTTTTTGTTACTGGGGATTGAACTCAGGGGCATTCTACCTCTGAGCAACACTCCCAGTCCAATTTTGTTTTTTTACTGAAACAGGGTCCACTAGGTTGCTGAGGGCCTCACTAAGTTGCCAAGACTAGTCTCAAACCTGCAATATAATCTCAGGCTCCAAGTACAGAATGGGAAGGGACCATAAAGACTTAATACAACCAGTTTCCTCATTTTATTATTTTTTGCGGTACTGGGGATTGAACCCAGGGGCATTCTACCTCCTAGCTACACCCCCAGTCCTATTTTTTTATTCTTTATTTTGAAACAGGATCTCACTAATTTGCAGAGAGCCTCACTAAGTAGCTGAGGCTGGCCTCGAACCTGGATCCTCTGGTTTCAACCTCTCAAGTACTGGGATTACAAGCATGCGCCACCACTTCCCGGCTCAGTTTTCTCATTTTATATATGAAGAATTAATTTAAAGCCAATGGGAGTTGGTGAGGAGCAAATATTTAGTGAAAAGACTTGCCCCAGTTAGAATTGGTAAACTGTTATACTGTTATAATTTATACAAGATATTTATGATCAACATTCACCACTGGTGACTCTATCAAGAAATTAAAAAAGAACAAACCCACACCTATAGGTGAACTGGTGAACTAGAGACCTGTGCTCTAGGGCTTGAGGCCTCTAGCTGCCCTGGGCCTCTCCCATTTCACCACATATAGCCACCACCTGGTCTCCAGGGGCAGTGCTGCCTGAAGTAGAGGAGAGCACCTGAGAAGCTAGCTAGGCTTCCTCCAGAAATGTCTGCCTGAGGAAGGTCCCATTTCAGAGATAACAGAACATTTTCAGTAATATTTCTCTTTACCTTTAGGCAAAGACTGCATGCAGCCTGTTATCCTTATCAGAATATCACAATACCATGCAGAACCCTGCACAGCCCAGTAACCTGGATTACAGTTAACCCAACCACAATTCTCAACCATGTCATCTTCAACTAATAGTAGAATCCTCCTCTTGCCTCATACACAATGCTTCTTTTATATTAACTTCTCCTTCCAATGGTGATCTCTCAGCTAACATTCTCACTTTGCTCTGTCCAATGTCAGTAAATACTTTGGCTCTTTGATTCATGCCCTTTATCCCAGTCCATTGCCCACTTTGTAGCTTTATTTCTTTCCCTATTTGGCTGACACTACATAGTACCCTCCTCCAACCACTATCTAACCAGATTATCAAATTCCTTACCTCACTGGCCCCACACTCCCAAACTCTAGTTTTTTTTTTTTTTTGGTATACTTGAAATTTGCTAAGAAAATACATCTTAAAAGATTTCAAGCCGGGCGTGGTGGCGCATGCTTGTAATCCCAGCATTCGGGAGGCTGAGACTAGAGGATCCGGGTTCGTGGCCAGCCTCAGCTACCTAGTGAGGCCCTCCGCAACTTAGTGAGACTCGGTTTCAAAAATAAAGAATAAAAAATAGGGCTGGGGGAGTAGCTTGGAGGTAGAATGCCCCTGAGTTCAATCCCCAGTACCGCAAAAAAAAAAAAAAAAAAAAAGATTTCACTACACAACACACAGAAAAACTGTGAGGCTGTGGATCTGTTAATTCAATTGATAGTGGTAATCAACTCACAATATGTACAGAAAACAAAACATCATGTTGAATATATCATAACCCTATAAAGGAGGAAAAAAATCCCCAAACAATTAATCAAAACTCACCAAAAAGTGAAATCTGAAACTAGGTTGCTCAATTGCCTCAAAGCTTCTAAAAGCTCCCTTAAACCTCTATTCTCCTCCGAATCTGGCCCTTTTCCACCTCCTCAGTCTATGATTATAGCCTGTCCTCGATGCCAGCAAAACCGAACTTCTTAACATTTTCTGAACAAAGAGGGCTGCTGCTTCACATCTTGCTTTGAGTCCTCTGTCTGTGGATACGGTTCCATTTCATCTTCCCTGTCCTTCTAAGATCTAGTCATCATTCAAGACTCAGCCCCAAGGCAAAGCTTTCCCTGCCTGGCCTCAGTCTTCCTCCAAAAAGAAGGGATTACTAATGTCATCTTTTACAACCCTATTGTGTTCTAGAGACTTCTTTCATAGCACCTAAAACAAAGTCTTGAAGAAACAAAATTTATCTTTTAACAGTGTACTCTGAGTAGCCAGTTCAATGTTTGAGAGTTCGATAAAGGCATCTGAACAAATGAAGGAATGATTTGCTAAACAACTTAACATTCATTATTATAATAAGAGGAGTAGAAATAACAGTTTATAATACTATATGTGTGTGCCAGGCACTCTTCTAAAGTGCTAGCTTGGTGTGGTGGCACACACCTATAATCCCAGGGTTTGGGAGGCTGATACTGGAGGACTGCAGTGTATGTATCAGTGTCACAAACACTTAGCAATAAACTTACCAGCTATGAACTCTGTTCCTGCAAGTTCTGCAGTTGCAAGAAAGTCATCAAGAGAGCTCTGCTCAGTCACCGACTGAAGATTGAGACGACCCCAGTCATAGCCATCATTGAGTTCACTTGTATGCAACTATAACAAAACAAGGATAAAAATGAGCGTTGCTCTTTTCTGCTTTTGACATCCAAACAGTCTCTAAACTTCTTTGCAACTACTCTGTGGTTTTTAGGGTGGTTTAGCTCCTTTAGAACCTATACTACTAAGCTGGGCGTGGTGATGCACACTTCTAATCCCAGTACTTGGGAGGCTGAGACTGGAGGATCTGGAGCCAGCCTCAGCTACTTAGTGAGGATCTCCAGAACTTAGTGAGACCCTGTTTCAAAAATAAAGAATAAAAAATAGGACTGGGGGTGGAACTCGGAGATAAAATGCCCCTATGTTCAGTCCCCCAGTATCACAAAAAGAACCTATACTACTGATAATTAACATTTTTTTTTTGTTGTTTTTTGTTTTTTTGCGGCACTGGGGATTGAACTCAGGGGAATTCTACCTCCGAGCTATACCCCCAGCCCTATTTTTTATTCTTTATTTTGAAACAGGGTCTCACTAAGTTGCGGAGTGCCTCACTAGGTAGCTGAGGCTGGCCGCGAACCCGGATCCTCCGGTCTCAGCCTCCCTCTCAGCCTCCCGAATGCTGGGATTACAAGCGTGCGCCACCACGCCCGGCTTGATAATTAACATTTAAATGAACATTTTCTTATTTCATGATAGGAGCTTCCTTTTCATTCTTTAATTTTCAGAATCTTTTGAACTGAATTTTATTCTATCTTCATTTTACTGATTGGAACACCAAGGTTTAAATAGATAAAATTATTTGCCTGTAGCTGCAAACCAAGTGGTAGATAAAGAACCTGAACCCAGACTATCTCACACTGCCAGCTAGTCACAATTTTTTTTTTTTAACTATATATAAGCCTACAATAAGAAATACACTTTACAAGTCCAGTGTGGTGATCCACGCTTATAATCCCAGTATTTGGGAGGCTGAGACAGGAGAATTGCAGGTTCATGGCCAGCCTCAGCTACTTAGGCCCTCTGCAACTTAGTGAGACCCTGTTCCAAAGATAAAGAATAAAAATAAGGCTATGGGTGTAGCTTGGAGATACAATGCCTCAGAGTTCGATTCCCAGTATCGAAAAAAACAAAAACAAAAAACCCCACTTTACACAGTAACCCAAAAGTATGTGATACATATAGTGATACATGTAAGTACTGGCCATGATACTAAAATGGAAATAAGAGAATCTTGAGACTAAAGTTACTGTATCACATGTAATATACTCTGATATTTCTTTTTTTTCTTCTTCATTTTTGGTACTGAGGATTGAACATAGGGCCAGCATTCTGAGCTACACTCTCAGTCCTTTTTATTTTGAAACAGGCTCTTGCTAAATTACTGATATTTCTTATTCTATCTTACTGGGATGAAAAAACAAAGTTAGTCAAAACTACCAAACTGATTTCCACATACAACCCAGAGTTTGATAAGCACCATCCTAAGCCATGTGCTTAGTACAGGTACAAATAAAATAATAATAATAATAATAATAATAATAATAATAATATTAATAATGTCAATAGCTTAAATGGTTTATCCTGGGTCACAGCATCAGCAAAAATTAGAATAAGGATCTAATTAGAATTGGAATCTAAGCTGGGCGTGGTGGCACATGCTTGTAATCCCAGTACTTGGGGAGGCTGAGACAGGAGGATCACAGGTTGGAAGCCAGCCTCAGCTACTTAGTGAGGCCCTCCACAACCTAGTGAGAGCTGTTTCAAGATAAAAAAAATTTTTAAAATAGGGCCAGGGGGTATAGCTTGGAGGTAGAATGCCCCTGGGTTCCATCCCCAGTACCCACCCCCCCACACACAAGGATTGGAATCTGGTTCTTTAGAATTCATATTCCATCTTTCCACTATGTCCTAAGGCTGAATTAATAACATGTTGCTTAAAATCAATTAAAGTTACTAGTAATCCAATCTTAGACCTGATGACTAATGATATTCACTATATGCAGATTCCTCTGCAGACCCTATGGTTGGAAGTCACATGGATAGTCAAGGCAGCACCAGGATCTTACTGATCACTCAGTATGTTCTCAAATACCTTGGGGGAAAATGGTGAAAATGGCTAAAATGATAAACACAAGCCAAACCACTTTATTCACTTTTTAAAAGGTTTTCCCCATACCTAGGGGGAAAAAACTAGGTCTTCCCTAAGCCTATTAGGTATTGTCAGATGTTGGCAATGAACGCTTCATCTTTGAGCTAAACCACTATGGGGGGGGGGGCAGAGATCTGAGTTATTTTGACTTATGGTAGTAACCCAACAGATCTGGAGGATCGATTCTTTAAATAAGTCAATAATTAAAAAAAAAAAGTTTTGTTTCTTTCCTACTCGTAAACTTTCAAGCGCTTCCAAGGCTTCTAGGGCACAAATCAAATGTATTTAAGGCACTGTGGCATTGAAGACTCTTCACGTTCTCACCCCAGTCTCATCGTCACACTCTCCCTGCTTTCATGCCCCTACCTCTGTGACCTGTGTCGTGTTTTGATTTCTCAGTCGGAGAGAAACTTCCAGTCATCTTTCAAAGCCCTGCTTAAACGTGACTTCTGACCCCAAATTTTATAGCACGCAGGCTCTCAAAACTACGAAGAAAACGGTATGGTCTGTCATACTAAGAAAAACGGTATGGTCTGTCTTACCCAGGAGTCGGCGTGACGGTGGCTACGACTCCGTTGAGTCTGGTGGCGGATAAGGGCCCGGCCCAGAGACCCACTACCCGCCGCTCTCTTCCTGCCCATAGCAACTCAGCGCGGCACCTTCCTCAGCACGTGCAACTTCCTGTATTCATAGCTCTGCTCCAGGAAGTTACGTATGAGCGAGCCCAAATAGTTCAGTTCCGAGAGGGGAAACGAAATGAACTTCTCCAGAATGGAGCATCTAGAGTTTTCTAATTTTATACCAAAGAAAAAAAAATAATCTTTGGGACTTTATTATAGGTGTCTCTACGAATGTCTCAATTTGGATAGAATTAATGGGTTAACAGAATGGTACATTCCAGATGGGTCCGTCAGTCTGTAGCATCCGGCGGGAAACTAGGACAACTGGAAAAGACAGCCGCTCACATTCACATTACTAACTCTGGTTCCCAGCCAGAGGAGGCGAAGACTCGGAAGGAGGGGGTTTCTATGGCGAGTAGTGGAGGCGGCTGCCTGGCTTTGGTTTTTAACCAAGCACGAGATTCCAGGGTGTGGCCTCCAAGAGTTCTAGCTCTGCGACTAAGTATTTTTGTTTATCTAGTATTCCCTTAGCCAGGAACTGAATGGGAGTTCCTGGCTAAGGGAAGTTGAATAATATTTCCAGAGTATGGCAAGGTTACAAGGAAAGTCAGTTAGCATCTGATGTCTGCTTTATTTTAAATAAAAAAAATGCTTGAAAGTCCCAGTGAACATGAACACTTATTTCAATAATTAAAATGAAAACAGCGAACTGGCTCCACTCTTAGAGGCATGTGCTTTTGCTCCTCACTTTATCCTTAAGTTTCCCTATAGTGGAAATATAAAAAGTCAATTTAGAGTAGTGTGTGTGCTAGGAAATTGCATTCTCATTAATCCGAAGAACCACCTCACTGCTGTGATGCTCAGAAAAAAATCAGTTTGCCCAAGGGTCACAGATCAAATAAATACAGTGTCAGAAATCAAACCCTGTTTTGTCACTATCCTATACATTCCTGTGGGGGAAGGGAGAGAAGGAACTGGGGTTGTTAGCATATATTTCAGAAAATCATAAGATCAAGGTAATGATTTAGCTATTCCACAATGCGTAACACATTAAAACATGCCATGCTATACATCACAAATATATAAATTTTTACTTATCAGTTGAAAAACAAAAAAATAACAGAATTGAAAAGTCATCTGATCTAGTACTTCTCAAAATTTAATGTTCATATGAATTCCCCTGGGAATTTCCTTAGCAAGGAGAACTTGCTAAGGAGTTCTCCTTGCTAAGGAGATTCCGGTTCATAAGATCTGAAGTGAAGCCCTGGTCTTTGTTTCTAACAAACTTCCAGGTCATACAGATGCTATTGGCCTATGTGTCATTCTCTGAGTAGTAAGAGTAGTCTGGTGCAGGTGAAGACACTGCAGTAGATTGGCTAACAGTTGACATAGCAAGTTAGCCTCAGAGTTGGTGATATGGGAAAGAATAGTCACAGCCATGGAAATATTATTAGTTAAGAATTTAGACTTAGGATAGAAGAAAAAGGAATTCCCTGTTCCCTCCCCTAGTTGCCAGTGTGTTGACAATTAGCAGAGAAGGTAAACAGAGAGGGCTTGCAAATCAATGAGGCCAGCCCCTCCCTGATGCAAGCCAGAGACAGGCGCAGCTGGGGTAATCTCTAAACCTAAACAAGGTAAAATACCAGACCGGTGACCGGTCAGGCCTTGAGACAGGGCCTCGAGTTAATGTTCTCTTTCTACTTTTGGTATCATGCTCCTGCTAGGTGAAAGTGTAATAAATCTCACATTTTCCCTTTTTCTCAAAGTTAAGTGACCAAGTCTATATAAGGGTTAGAATCTCTTTGTTCAGGGCCCAGAAAGCGAGAAATTGCCCTATCTGGGTCATCAGCTGCTGATTAAAGGAAGACCTGCTTATCCTACTTTTGGCCTCCAGAGTTTTCTTCTGTCTTTGAGACTAGGCTTGTGGGGCGTACTCCCCTGCAACATTAGGGCTGTGCCATTCAGCCATTTCTGGATTTTCTGCCAAGCCCTTGGTGTGCTGCACCTCACTTCTGGCTCTTACCTAATTGGAGTGAATTTTGGGAAGCTCCCAAGGAATTGTTGACAAACCATGTGGTAGTTGGCAAGGCTTTGGGAAGGCAGTGCAAATAGGCCAGTGAAGGGATGCCCAGAACATGATTTCTCCCATTTCCTAACTTAGAAGCTGTATATCTTTAAAATCTCTGAAAATAATATATGAGAATATATGGTGAAGACACATGAAATAGAATTAGTGATAGCTCCTGGTGTTCTCTCCAGAACTGAGTAGTTAACAATAACAATAACTCAAGAAGTAAGATTAAGTGGATTTTATATGTTAATAATAATAATAATAATAATAATAATAATAATAATAGATGATATAGAGAAACCTGTCATCTCATCCCTAAAGTACAACCACCAACATGAGGCTTCACCCTAGTTTCCTTTTCCAGATTTTGAGGAATTAAATTCCTTCCAGGGATTTGATTTTTTTTGTGGTACTGGGGATTGAACCCAGGGGGCTATTCTACCCAAGCCCTATTTTATTCTTTATTTTGAAATGGGGTCTCACTAAGTTGCAGAAGGCCTCACTAAATTGCTGAGGCTGGCCATGAAACTGCGGTCCTCCTGTCTCAGCCTCCCAAGTACTGGGATTACAAGCATGTGCCACTATGCCCAGCTCCTTTCAGGGATTTTGAGGAAGCAAACACTTTGCGTCTCTGTTGTCATTCATCTAAGGGCTCCAAAAAGTCTTGACCAAATAAATCAAAGTGATATATATTGTGTGTGTGTGTGTGTGTGTGTGTGTGTGTGTGTGTGTGTGTATGTGTGTTTCTGAGGATTAAACCCAGGTACATTCTACCTCTGAGCTACACCCTGAGCTCTATTTTATTTTTTGTTTTGAAACAGAATCTCACTAAGTCGCTTAAAGTCTTGCTAAGTCGCTGAGGCTGGCTTTGAACTTGTGATCCTCCTGCCTCAGCATCCCAAGTACTTTCATGGTAATTTAAATAGAACTGATGGGTAGTCAAAAGGACATTGACATTTTAAAATTAAATTATTATATTTATATTTCTTTTTTTTTCTTTTGGGGGACTGGGGATTGAACCCAGGGGCATTCTACCTCTGAGCTACACCCCCAGCCCTATTTTTTATTCTTTATTTTTGAAACAGGGTCTCACTAAGTTGCAGAGGGCCTCACTAAGTAGCTGAGGCTGGCTGCAAACCCGGATCTTCCAGTCTCAGCCTCCCAAGTACTGGGATTATAAGTGTGTGCCACCATGCCCAGCTTATATTTATATTTCTTCCAAGACATTACTCAAAGAACAGAGTCTCAGTTTTTTAAATCTGCTTAATAGAGATAATAATGATAATCCTGATTCCGGTCTTACAGAGATACCAAGTGAGATAATACTGTGTGGGGAGCAAAAAGATTTACATAAAAAGCTTAAAGACATGAGGAGCTAAGATGGCTACTTTGAGCAATTAAAATTCAACCAGCGCCTGTTGTCCTGCCCTGAGGATAGTGAACTTGTAACTTCCCTAAATTTAAGTGCTTCAAGGTTTTCGACCCACGCCTTTGTTTTCCCCCCAATTAGATAAAATGTAAATGACAAATGTCTCTCCAAAACCTGATTGATATTACGTCATCTGGATTATGGGAGGGTATTCAAGGTCAGCCCTCAGTATTTATGTCACAAAGGTTGCTCAATAAAGTTGAACATTTGTTCCCCTTGCAAGGTGTGTGTGTGTGTGTGCGCGCGCGCGCGCGCGCGCGCGCGCGCGTGCGTGGTGCGGCGCCGTGTTCTTTCCCTCCCCCTTTTTTCCTCTTTCTTATTTTCAGCTCCCAGTTGATCGGCAGAAAAGGAAACTGAGGCAGCAGCTGGCCTGCTGCAATACTGCAAGACAGTTGCCCAGTAGTTAGTAGGGGTACGAATTTGGCACATGTGAACAATTTTTTCCCCACCAACTGAGCAATTTAGGTAGAAACTCAGTTGAATAATTGTTCAACGAGAAGGGCAAAGAGGAACATAATTGAGGGGGCTGATGCTACAAGGTCCTGGGACCCAGATTGAGAGGAATGAGGTGTGATTGAGGAGGAGAGTCATGATCATGGTGATGAAGGGCTGAGCAAGGTGCTGGCTGCTGCCCTAGTGAGGGGGTTGCAAAGATGAGTCATCACAGGTCTGCCCTCTAGCTTCAGAAGAGACTGCACCCACACACTTCAGGGAGCAACTCAATCCAGCCAAACTCCTCTCAACATCTTGTCACTGGAAACGCTCATCTGTCAGGCTTGCATCTGGAAGACTGGTCAGGCCCCCTGAGTACCCACATAGCTAAGCTCTTTTATTGTATCCAGTACTCTCTCAACAACTGACCTCTGGAGGATGTTGCCATTGATTTAGGGATTAGAAGGCTTGTATCCAACTTCCAAATAGTGACACAGGGAGTGTTCTTCATTCATGGTGTTGCATAATCCTTGATTTACCTCATCTGAACAAAATAGTTACAAGCTCCAAAGCCCACACCCAGGAACGGAACTTGGAGTACCTTTCAGTAATTTAGTCTTTCACTGCTGTGCTCTGGGCTCCACATCTAGGGAGGGACAGGGAGACGGGGTAGGTTTCTGTTTTGGTTTGCCTTTCACCCCTAAGCCAGGTGTGTCAGTGGCAGAAAAATTATTCCAAGGCCAGTTTGCAGCCCTGTACCCCTTTGTGTCCCATTCTTGACACCACCTCACTGTATGAGGACATTAAAGCAGTTTGCATAAGGCTGAGAGTTGTGAAAATAGAAGTTTGGCCATTTCTGCACGTGTCATTGTATCAGTAGGGAAACACCCCTTGATTATTACCTATCTACCATTCTCAGTTAATCCTTGTTGGAAATGGGTGGGTTCTCACACAAATGAGTTTCAATAATTCAGCAGACATTTATTGGTGATAATTATAAATGGTTGAGTCAGTACAATCAAACACCAATTGCCTGCTTGTGCAAGTTGTGCGCGCAATGAAAAGCATCAAGAGTTTGTTGCTCTGGTGACACAGGCACAAGATCCTATGTGCACTGCATTTACACCTGTACATTCTTCTCAACTCTTACCAGTGGATTATCTAGGGTCTTTTATTCACAAATGACTTTGCAATTAACTTTTCCCTTCACAATAGTCAAATGAGAAAGGGCATTGCTGTGTAGAAATTGAGACCAAATAAGCTGGGTGTGATGGCACATGCCTGTAATTTCAATCTTTAGGAGGTTGAGACAGGAGGATCACAGGTTCAAGACCAGCCTCAGCAATGTAGCGAGACCCTGTTTCAAAACAAAAAATAAAACAAGGGCAGAGGTTGTAGCTCAGAGGTAGAATGCCCCTGGATTCAATCCTCAGTACCATAAGAAGAAATAGAAAAAATGCAAAGTAAAACAAGGTAAAAGAGTCTAGAAGTAGAATTAATAATCACCAACTCAAAAATATGCAGAAAGAAAGTGTCAGGTCTATCTTATTCATTCATTCATTCATTCATTCATTCATTCATTCATCAGTAGGCTCTGGAGATTCAGGAAAGACAAATTTCCTGCCCCATGAGCTTACATTTAAGTGGTGACCAGCCAAGGTCAAACAGTTCAAATCAGGCCAGAAACCTGATAACACATACCTGTAACCCTAGTGCTTAGAAGGCTGAGATAGAATGATTTCAGGTTCAAGGCCAGCTCCAGCAACTTAGGAAGGCCCTGTTTCAAAATAAAAAATAAAAAGGCCAGGGAGTATAGCTTGGAGGTAAAACACCCCTGGGTTCAATCCTCAGTACAAACAAACAAACAGGAAACTTGAATCAACGATAGAGCCATGAACCAGGTAGACTATTCTGCCGGCCTTCTGAACACCAGGGTTTTACTTTTTGTCTTGAAATGTGACCCACTCCCTTTAAGCCATTCTAAATACATTAATAAGAATTAGCATATCCACCTGGATGGTGATGGAATGCAGAACTGTGCTGCAGGAGGCAAAGGTGATGGAAACATGACTGGCCTGAGGAGGAGGAGGACACTAGGATATGCAGGGACCATTTCCAATAATGTGAAGGACTGTCGTAGGGACTGGAGAGAAAATTGTTCTGAGGGGATGCAAGGCTAGCAGAACCAGAACACATGGTAGAAACCACAGCTCTAGATTTAATTGGTTTGAACTTTCCTACAACTAGAATGTTCAAAGAAGGAATGTGCTGCTTTGCAAGATAGCAAGCTCTCTGCCTTTATTGGTCTCTTGCTTTGGAGGCACTGATGACAAGGCTCAGTTATAGGCTCATGGTGTTCCTTCCCTTGGCTTCCTTCTGGTGCCTTTGCATCTCTGCCTGGGTCTTGCCCTGTTGGCAAACTTTCTAAGCAAGCAGCCTGGAAAGGCGAGGTTGCATGACTGGGGTGCAGTGAGAATACTTCTGGGGTTCTAGGCCACTGTGAAACCTCCTGAGTCTGTGGACTTTTGTCTTTGCTCCTCCACTGTTCCTCCCTTACTCCTGCAATTTCCTGCCATTATCTCCATTTTGAGTTGAATGGTATCCCTCAAAAGAGATGTGCAGCCGGGCGTGGTGGCGCACGCTTGTAATCCCAGCATTCGGGAGGCTGAGACCTGAGGATCTGGGTTCGCGGCCAGCCTCAGCTACCTAAGTGAGGCACTCCGCAACTTAGTGAGACCTGGTTTCAAAATAAAGAATAAAAAATAGGGCTGGGGGTATAGCTCGGAGGTAGAATGCCCCTGAGTTCAACCCCCAGTACCAAAAAAAAAAAAAAAAAAAAAAAAAAGAGATGTGCAAGTTCTAATATCCAGGACCTGTGGACGCGATTTTATTTGAAAGCATCTTTGCAGATGTAATCAAGGGAAGATGATGTTATGCTGATTAGAGTTTGCCCTAATCTGATTACTGCTGTTCTTATGAAAAGAGACAGATTTAGACATATACACAGAAGACACTGAGGAAGAATGTCACATGACCACGGAGGCCCAGCTTGGAGTGAAATGTCTATAAGTCAAGAACACTAAGAGTTGCAGGCAACTGCCAGATGCTAGGAAGAGGCATCTTTCCTTCTGCTGGCCTCCAGAATGGTGGGGGACTACATTTCTGTGGCTTTAAGCCACCCTGTTTAAGATAATTCACTATGACAACCCCAGGAAACTAATAAAGCTTCCTATGATCCTTAAAACTAAAAGCAAATTTTCTCAGCTCGTGGCTAGGGAGGCAAAGGCTCAGAGAGGGATGGCAGCTTGCTCTGGGACCCTCAGGGCCTCCGGGCTTCTCTCTAGGTTTCTGAGCTTTGACTCTGATCACAGAATGTCCCTGATTCAGTGTATCCGGCGACTCACAGCTCAAGAGATGCCTCCACCTGCCATTCAAGGTGCTCAGGAGTCAGGCCCTGGCCTGACCCACACACAGAGAACTTTGGGAATCTTGGACAAGTTTCTTAACTTCTCCATACCTAGTCCTTTACCTTTGTAAAATGAAAAGACTGGCATACTCTGCACTTGGTACCGTGTCTGACACACATAGGTACTTAGTACACTGAGTTCTCTGCTTTCGCCCCTGCCACTAGTGTTCCACAGGAACCACCTTCTGCATGAACTGTTTTCTCCCTCTGCACTTCTCTTTCCTGTCTGACTACTGCAATCTGTCCATCTTTCAATGCTTCACAGGAAGTCAGCTCTCCTCATAAAGCAGGCCCTGGTCTCTTCACTGTTTGCTAGAAGCTATTTTTCCTTCTAAGTCCTCAGAGTACTTAGTGTTAAGTTTAGCCATCACCATCTCAGATTAGGCTTATTTGTTTCATCCCATGTGCAACATACCCAAAGCTACCTCCTCAAGTCCTCTCCAGATCAGAAAATATTGAACTCTGAACCCCTAACAGATGGGACCATGCACATCTCCAAAGTACTGAGTATGCAGATGCTAGTTGAATTAATCCTTGGGTTGAATAACTGTTATGTTCTAGGTTCTTTCCGTAGCCCAGCTACAGATGTACCAAGCCCACATGTCCAGAAAGAAGTTAAAAAACAAGAGATAGCTGGCATGGTGGCGCATGCCTGAATGCCAGTACTTGGGAGTCTGAGACAAGAAGATAGCAGGTTCAAGGCAGCCTCAGAAACTTAGTGAGACTCTAAGCAATCTAGAAAGACCTTGTTTCAAAACAAACAAAAAATAGGGCTGGGGTGTAGCTCAGAGGTAGAATGCCTCTGGCTTTAATCCCTAGTACCAAAACAAAACATAAAAATCCCACAAAACAAAAACCCCAAGAGATAAACTAAACCATGGCTTGCTTAATACCCATTCCACTCACAATTTGAAAAATCTTCAAGTATTTAACATATATATTTAGTTTTATTTGTACTTTATAACATTTCCTGAGAAATAGGAACTATGGTTACTGCCATTGTTTTTGAAACAAAAACCCAGAAAGGTCAAGGTTACTGGGAGCAGAGGAATCCGATGGGCCACCAGATTTTCATGGACCTGAGTGTGATCTTGACTATCACAGACACCAAAATCTCACTAGTGTAGTTTCATGACAGCCATGCTTGATGCAAACCTCTTTGGGGGCAGTGAAATCCATTAACAAGTGGACTTTTCATTAAGGGGACTGTGAGGGACCATTCAGTCAGGGTATGGAGAGAAGGTGAACTGCTTCTGCCCAGTTCACCAAAATGTAGCTCTTCCTAGAGGGTCAGGAATGGATTCTACACATGCCTTTAAAAGCCTTTGGCTTTGTGTTTAGTGGAAGGGAAGTGTCCTGGATTGTGGTTTAGGTAATATTCATTCTTATCCTTGGATACTAAATCACTGTCTGGCCATGCGCCTACACTCTCAGGGCCTCAGTTTCCTCATCTGTAGAACCACAGCGGGGGTAGTCTCCAAGCACTCTTTCAGTGCTGGTAGTCTGTACTTGTGACAGTCCTGTTACTGTGAATATAAACATGTGGCTAGTGTTCATCCCACTAACACTTACCATACATTGACTGGGTGGCAGACACTCTGCTAGAAGCTAAGGACACAACAGTGAATAAAATATAGTCCCAACCTCCAGGAGCTAATGGGGGAGGCAGAGAGTTAAAGAGAATAATAGTATTAACAAGAGTGCATGAGGGTGCTTGGAAGAGGTGGGTAGGTCCAGGATGTTTTCCTGGAGAGGATAGTGCATGAGCTGCCTCTTAAAAATTAGTAGGAGGGCTGGGGGTGTAGCTCAGAGGTAAAACACTTGCCTAGTATTGCTTGAGATCCTAGGTTTGATTCTCAATGATGGGGGGAGGGGAAGAGACTTGGTGCGGTAGCACATGCTGGTAATCTCAGTACTTGGGAGCCTGAGACTGGAGGATCACAGGTTCAAGGCCAGCCTCAGCAACTTAGTGAGACCCTGAGAAACTTAGCAAGACCTTGTTTCAAAATAAAAAATAAAAATAAAAGGGGGTAAGGGTGTAGATCAGAGGTGGAATACTCCTGGGTTCAATCTGCAGTACAAAAAAAAGTAGGAATCAGTCAGGAGGAGTGGCAGGAGGAGGTCATTTCAGTTAGATGGACCACAGAGGTAATTCAGGAACAGAAGAAACAGATTCATGATCCTGGGAGAAGTGTAGGCTATCCCTGATTGCTTTGCCTAGATTACAGGGCCAGGAGAAGAGAAGAATGAAGCTGGAGAGGTAGGCAGGTCCCCGACCTGAGAGCACGTGTGTGCTATACTGAGGATCTGCGGTTGGTGGGAAGCCACTTTGGGTTAAAATGGAAAGAGGTGCAAGATCAGAGCTGGAGTGAAGTAACAGTGTGGAGGGTGGCTTTGAAGGAGACAAGCTCAAAGGAACTGAGACTTCTGAGCCCAGAGGAAAGAGGTGTGGATGTGCTGTTTTATAGTAAGTTGGGGTTGGACCACAGGTAGAGGTCCCTGTGATTGCTTTGCTTTTGTTGGTTGAAGCATCAGGTCAGCTCTGGTTGGCTACTGTGTAGGTAAACCTGTACCTGGAGGGTCTTCATCGCCTGAGAGGGTGACTGTATTAGTTTGTTCTCTATTGTTATATAAAAAATGCTTGAAGCTAGGTGCTCACAAAGAAAAGAAGCTATTGAGCTCACAGTTTTGGAGGTTGAATTCCAAACACCATTGCACTGGCTTGGGAAAGCCCCCTCTGTCCCCCGACCCCCACTGCATCACATCATGGCAGATGGCATCCTGGTGGGAGTCCATATAAGAGAGAGATGTCACATGGTGATGAGACAGGAGGCTGGAGAAAGATGCAGGAGTCAGGTCTGCTCTTTTATAACAACACACTCTCACTGGAATTAACTGGGATCCCGCAAGAACTGCGTTCATCCTTTCTGAGGAAAACACCCTCCCCAAAGACTCGATAACCTCTCACCAATGCTGATGAGGATCCTGGCAGTACAAGAAGGTTAAAAAGAAGTGTCAGGAGTCAGATATGGTGAGGGATGGAAGAGTAAGAGGCCAGAATCACACAGTGGGTCCTGGAAGCCTGACGGTCCTTGAGCCCACTGAGCTCATTCCTGCCCTAAGGCCTTCACATTGGTTGTGTCCTTTGCCCAGGGCAGCACTGTCTGCACATGTAATCCATTATTTTCTACTAGTCACATTAAAGAAGCACAAAAAATGGGCGATATTGATTTAATAATATATTTAATTTAACTTTCTGTAGCCTATCATCATCCAATGTAAAATCAATGTAAAATTGCAACAGTTTACATTCTTTCTGCCTTACAGAGTCTTCAAAATCTGGTATTTATTTCATCCTCGTGGCATATCTCAATTGGGCTAACTGCACTTCAGTGCTCAAAAGTCACATGTGGCTTGTAATGACCACACTGGCCAGCACAGGCTGAAACACTCCCCCATCAATTTGTGAGGCTGGCTCTGGTCTTATTCAGGGCTCTGCCTTCCTGACCATGCATCAAAACCTGACTCTTTCTACTCCTAACACTGCTTCCTTTTCATCAGAGACGTATCAGAATCATTTATTTTATTAGTTGTTTGTTGATTACCTGCTTTCCTGTAGGCTACAAATGCCATGAAGGCTAACACCTCTCTGTTTTCTTTACTGCTCTATCCTCAGCCACTATATCATGTCGCACATAGAGACTCAACAAATATTTGTTGAATAGATTTGAACATTCCAGATTTGTCATTTGTCATTTTGGAAGTCCATGTCCATTTCCTGAGGTGCTGGGTAAGGGGGACAGAGAGGAAGAGCATTATGAGAAATATAAGGTGGCAGGAAGCTGATACAAAATCCTTCCCTGAAGCCGGGCATGGTGGCGCACACTTGTAATCCCAGCATTTGGGAGGCTAAGACCGGAGGATTCGGGTTCGAGCCAGCCTCAGCTACCTAGTGAGGCACTCCGCAAGTTAGCGAAACCCTGTTTCAAAATAAAGAATAAAAAATAGGGCTGGGGGTGTAGCTCGGAGGTAGAATGCCCCTGAGTTCAATCCTCAATACCGCAAAAAAAAAAAAAAAAAAAAAAAAAAAAATCCTTCCCTGAGATAGAAGGCTGACTCTTAGATGCCATATTAGGGGCTGGGACTTCTGGTTCCAGAGTTTCCTTCCAGTGGTGACTGGCTGTATGGTGATTCAACCACAGGCTTGTCCCTTTTTTTTTTTTTGCAGTACTGGGGATGGACCCTGGGGGCATTCTACCTCTGAGCTACAGCTCCAGCCATATATTTTTTTATTCTTTATTTTGAAACAGGGTCTCACTAAGTTGCAGAGGGCCTCACTAAGCAGCTGAGGCTGTCCACGAACCCGAAACCTCTGGTCTCAGCCTCCCAAATGCTGGGATTACAAGCTTGTGCCACCGTGCCCTGCAGGTTTGTCCCTTTTATGACAAACTATCCCACCAGGTGGTACTTCCACCTGTCACCAGTAGATGGGGCAGTGTCACAAGAAGTCCAGTTTGCAGTGGCCAGTTTCCCAACTGACTTTGCTGAGGTTCTGTTCTGGAACAGTCCTGTGTCTCACATCTCATCCACAGTGCCCTCAGCTCTCTCAGCTGAGGAAATGCAGCCTTAGTTGTGACATGTGCTTTCGAGGGGGTGGCAGCTTCTCCAATGCAAGGCGGGCCCCAGAGGCTGGCCCCGGCCTTGGCCAGGAGGAGACTGCTGGGTTTCACTCTTGGGTCTGGCAGCACAGGCACAGGGCGTGACTCACACATGGGGGTGTTCACATTTGCCTAGAACCTTTCTGTTCTCCTGAGGTTGAGACAAGTTTATTAAGAAGGCAGTCCGAGAGTGACACAGGCTATTCAACAGCAGCAACTCGGTGGGCCTGTGCGTCTGGGCCTGGCCTGGCTGTCCAGTGGATGTCTCCTTGCCACTGAGGTCCCCAGTTTCCCTGTCACCACACGAGCTGAAGGTGGTGCCTCCTGCAGTGGTTGAGACCACTGCTCCCTCTTCTGCCTCTTCAAACCCTCTGGCCTTGAACCTCCGAGCCATCGGAAATAACTGCTTGAACGCAAATCTAGTTTCAATTTCAAGATTATGGTTCAACAAAAGGTCACTTAGCACAGGTAAATTTCCTGTATTTCATTCAGATTTTTTGTTCTTTGGTAAACGTACTACTTCACTGACACTGTAAGACATTTCAGAAATTTGAGTAGGAGAGAAATTAATGTTGGTTAATGGTCTATTATAGTCCTAGATCATTCCAATACCAAGTCTGGTATCCTTCCATTAACACATTGGTGCAATGAAGAGTTAGGCTTGCTGGCTGTGGTTGAAGGCCACCGTGGGGCCAGCCAGCTGTGAGAAGGCCATTCCTTCCTTCAGAGAGCAGGAGGGCCAAAAACCATTCTTAGGAAACTTCTTTCATTCATTGTTATAATTACATGTGCATGCATTTTCATACTTCTAGAATTTTGCTGTCCTCTAAACCCAGAAAGCTCTTCAATTCCTTCATGTTTGGAGAAATCCCATTCATCTTTCAAATATCACCACTGCCACGAAGCCTTTCCTGATTTTCCTAGTCACAGGAACCTTTTTTTCTCCTAGCATCTCATACTATCTTGGCCCTTTCTTCCTTCCTTCCTTCCTTCCTTCCTTCCTTCCTTCCTTCCTTCCTTCCTTCCTTTTCTCCTCCTCCTCCTCCTCCTCTTCTTTGCCAGACCGGGGATGGAACCCAGGGGCATTCTACCTCCGAGCTACACCTCCAGCCCTATTTTTATTCTTTATTTTGAAACAGGGTCTCACTAAGTTGCAGGGGGCCTCACTAAGTAGCTGAGGCTGGCTTCGAACCCGGATCCTCCAGTCTCAGCCTCCCAAGTACTGGGATTACAAGCGTGTGCCACCACGCCCAGCTTCTTGGGTCTTTCTCATAGCATTTATCCCATTCTGTGTTCTTGTTCACATGTGTGCCTCATTAAATTAACCAACAATTATTAAGTGCCTATTTGAACCAGGCACAGGGAACACAGGGGACGCTCTGAGTCAGGTGAAATTTGCATTCTTCATTGGACTGAGAGGTTTGTGGAGACAGGAATTAGGTCTGTTTTTAGCTTGGGGCTGGCACCAAAAGTTAACTCAGCACCTATGATTCTGAGAATATTTGATTTGAGTTCAAAGGAAGGTTAGAAGATAGCAAAAGTAGAGAGAGAGGGCAAGGGAATTTCCAGGAGCTACTGCAATGGTTCTAAAATGAGGATCTAGCGTAGAGGCCAGAGGCATCCAAGGTCCCCAGTGGACTGGGCCTGTGTGAAGTGACCACTCTTCTCCTCCATGGCAAGTTTGGGAGTTTGCTGCAGGATCATCTGGACATTTAGCACACATTTCAGCTACAAGTCTTTTTTTTTTTTTTTTTTTTTAACTCAAAACCCAAACAAAACATAACATAAAGGCAAGCAGGTTGTATCAAGGGCCCAGAAATTAGCTACCAGCAAGGGTCAAGCTGGTCAGAGATAAAACTACACTGTCCAGTTGATGTATGAAAACAGAATGATTAACAGATTCATTACTCCTATCTGAGGGTGGCCAGGCATTATTTAACATTCGAGTAAAAAATATCACATGAATTTTTACTGGGAATTCTCATCCAAAATGTGTCAATGATATAATAAAATTGAATGGTAGGCCTGCCAAAATAAACTGAGGTCTAACCACATACAGTATTACTTATATATATTGCTGGGCACAGTGGTACATCCCTATAATCTCAGCAACTGGGGAAGCTGAAGCAGGAAGCTTGCAAGCTCCAAGCTAGCCTGGACTTAGCAAGACCTTGTCTGAAAATAAACAATGAAAAGGGCTGGGAATATAGCTCAGTGGTAGAGTGCCCCTGAGTTCCATGACCAGTACCTTAACTAAAAATTAAAAAAAAAAAATGTATCTATCTCAGAAAATTGCCCTACTCCAAGAGCTGACAGCAGGCAGGGTTATTGTGTGTGCGTGGTGGGGGGGGCTGTAAGAGCTGGAAGCACCTAATTTATCAACTGTATACAATATTGTTCACTCTAGTCTTCTTATCACGCATTTTTCACTACCTGCTGTTTACCTGTGGATAACTGGCTCTAAGATAGTAAAAAAGTAAGTCGTTGCCTCTCTGTTTTCTTTAATAGAATTTATGTTATATCTAATAATATAATTCTGAAAATAATATTAAACAGCACCCAGCATTCTGAGAGCTGTCATACAAGGAAAAATAAAATATCAGTATTTCCCTAATCTTTTTGCAGAATAAATTATAGTCTACAATTTCAACTTCCACCACCTCCTCCAGAAGTTTCGATCTAGGCATACATTTATTCAGTGAGTTGCAATTCAGCCTGGGGGTGGAGTGTTAGAGTTCAAGTTCCTTTTCCTGTGGGGTAATTCCAGGTATTCGTGGTTTCCGTTCTTGAAAGAGATGCTGAAAAATTTGGGATGTAATTGCCTGATTGGACCGATCTCCTCCTGCCCTCGACCAATGCCGAAACCCGGGTCCCTTTAAGAGACCAGAAATCCGTCGGGCGTCACAGCTCGAAGTGGATCCTCTTCTCCGCTCCTCCCCTGTCCCTGCGCGGCGAATGGTTCGCGCCGGCCTATATTTACCCGAGATCTTCCTCCCTGACGGCAATGATGTGAGGCGGGCGAGCCGGCCACCGCTCGCAGGACCACAGAGGGCGCGCTGCAAAGGCGGGCAGCGGAGCGAGGAGAGCCCGGGAGTGGAGTTGGACAGCTCGCCGCGGGAAGAAATGAGGTAGCAGCGGTCCCTGGAGCCGACCATGCGCGCGCCCCGACCTCGGAGCCCAGCGC
The DNA here is from genome assembly GCA_004027655.1 of Graphiurus murinus. Taxonomy (NCBI): domain Eukaryota; kingdom Metazoa; phylum Chordata; class Mammalia; order Rodentia; family Gliridae; genus Graphiurus; species Graphiurus murinus. The sequence continues at coordinate 38,238 of PVLC010007172.1, read as the reverse complement.
TGCCCTGGCCGAGCCAACCCGGACAGTGAGCCGGCGGAGTGGGAGTCCCCGGCGTCCGGCCCGGGCGAAGATGCAGTGAGCCGCGGGGCCCGCCGGGCCAGCCGGACCCAGGACCCACTTCTCACCGTACTTTGGGCGAGCTGCTGATTCTGGGACCTGTCGGGCCAAGGGGCTCTCGGTCTCCGGCACCCTTTGGGGGTGGGGAGCACCGACCCCTGGGCACGCTGCTGTAGAGTTTCCGCGGCTCCTGGATCCAGGCCCGGGGGTCGTGTGTGAGCGTGCCAGGGGGCCCTGTTCACGCTCGCCGGAGTTTCTGCAGTCTTGCACCATCCCGGGTGCTTCTGCTGGGGCTCCCTGTATTTACTTGCACGCGCGCATCTTAGCTTCTAATCTAAGACATTTTCCGCTCCGCTCTCCTTCCCTTTTCTCTCATTTCGTTGCTTACCTGAGACTTTTTGCCCTCGTCCTTGCCCACGCGTGTGTGTGTGTGTGTGTGTGTGTGTATGTTCGTGTTCGCGCCACCCCCCTTGCACACTCCAAGCTGAATTATTTTTCTTCTCTTATAACAATTCCACCCTATCCCCCGCGGGGTTCCCAATCACTGTCTGTCCTCCCAGTCTTCCTTTCCCTCCCCTTGGGCCGCTCCCAGCAGTTTTATTTTTTTTGGTTTTGTCCGGGCCGAGCCCGGTCGGAGCTGGTGGCTCAGCGGGGCTCGCACCCGGTGCTCGGCCGCCGCCGCCCAGCTGCGCCGGGGTGCCCTCCGGAGATGCTGCCGTGGAAGAAGCACAAGTTCGAGCTGCTGGCCGAGGCGCCGCCGCGGCAGGCGTCCAAGCCCAAAGGCTACGCTGTGAGCCTGCACTACTCGGCGCTCAGCTCGCTAGCTCGGGCGTGCCCCGAAGGCGCGCTCAGCCGGGTGGGCAGCATGTTCCGTTCCAAGCGCAAGAAGCTGCACATCACCAGCGAGGACCCCACTTACACTGTGCTCTATCTGGGCAATGCCACCACCATCCAGGCGCGCGGCGACGGCTGCACCGACCTAGCGGTGGGCAAGATCTGGAGCAAGAGCGAGGCGGGCCGTCAAGGCACCAAGATGAAGCTGACGGTGAGTGCGCAAGGTATCCGCATGGTGCACGCCGAAGAGCGTGCGCTGCGCCGCCCTGGCCACCTCTACCTGCTGCACCGCGTCACCTACTGCGTGGCAGACGCGCGGCTGCCCAAGGTCTTCGCCTGGGTGTACCGGCACGAGCTGAAGCACAAGGCTGTAATGTTGCGCTGTCACGCTGTGCTGGTGTCTAAGCCAGAGAAGGCGCAGGCCATGGCCTTGCTGCTCTACCAGACGTCGGCCAACGCTCTGGCGGAGTTTAAACGCCTCAAGCGGCGGGACGACGCGCGCCACCAGCAGCAGGAGCTGGTGGGCGCGCACACCATCCCTCTAGTGCCGCTGCGAAAGCTGCTCCTGCACGGACCTTGCTGCTACAAGCCTCCGGTGGAGCGCAGCCGCAGCGCGCCCAAGCTCGGCTCCATCACCGAAGACCTGATCGGCGAACAGCAGGAGCAGGAGCTGCAGGAGGAAGAGGAAGAGGAGCACCCCGAGGGCTGCCTGGAGGAGGAGGAGGAGGAGGAGGAAGAGGACCGTGTGGAGGAGGGGGATCCAGCAGAGGAGGCGGCCGAGGCGCAGAGGGCACTGGTGGTGGCCATGCACTTCGAATGTGGGGACTTGCTGGACACGCTGGAGAATGGCCGCGAGGAGGCGCTGGGGGGCGGCGGGGTGTCGCTGGGCCCCGGGGCCGATACACCGCCTCCGCTGCCAGGCAGCGCCGCGGACGTGAAGGCCCAGCTGTCGCAGCTTATTAGCGACCTGGGCGAGCTTAGCTTCGGCAACGACGTGCGCACCCTGCAGGCGGATTTGCGGGTGACGCGCCTGCTGTCGGGCGAGAGCACCGGCAGCGAGAGTTCCATCGAGGGCGGGAGTCCGGATGCCACCTCCGCCACCGCCGGGGACCCGTCCCGCTCCGCTGACAGCGCCGGCCCCGACGAGCCCCACTCTGGCTGATCTGCCAGCTGACTCCTCCATGCGGCCCTGGCACCCTAGTGGGTCCCCAACCATAGTCCCAACAACCACCTTATCCCCCCTCCTTACACCCAGGGGAGGGGAAATGGGGCGCGGGAGGCCCACAGGCCCCTTCCCGCTCCCGTCTCCCTCCAAGTGCTCCAACACATTTTGTTCTGTTTGAGGCGGTTCCGGGTGCGAGTGGGGATGTGGGGAGATGTGAGAGAGGAGAAAGCTCTGCCGAGTAGAGGGAGAGGCAGCCCTCTGGGGTCGGGTGGCGGGGGCGAGGGGAAGCCGGCTGAAACTCTCAAACGAAGTTCTGAAAAGTCCCGGTCGGTCGGTCGGTCAGGCCAGCGCGAGGTGCCGGCCGGCCAGTTTCCTGTTTGTGAGGCAGCCAGGACCTGAGGAGGAGGGGTTAACTTCCTCCCCGACCCCTCACCGGGAGCGACAAGTGCTGTCATTGACTTGTCATTTAAAAATCACTCTCGCAATGTTTGGGACTTTAATGCCACCCCCTTACCCCCAGTTCTTTTTGGTGGGAGAGCTTGGGCTGTTTACCTCAGACTCAGACTCCTGAAATTCTGCCAAATTCCTCAAATAACTGTTGGGGGGGGGTTATGAAAGAAAGTTGCATTTTGTTTACAGTTAGTTAAAAACATCTAATATCTAAAAAAGGAATTTTCTTTTAGAAACACACACCTTCCTCCTGCCCCAAAGATCTCACTCCATGATGCTGTGTAAAATATTTTTTGCACTGTTGTGAAGTATTTTTGACATTTTTTTGTACATATCTGTGTTCTCAGAGCTGAATGTTTATATATCTTTTGCTGTGCAAAAGAAACATGTAAAATGTTGTTCAGTTGTATATACAGAAATGTGTATAAAACATTTTGTTATTTTTTGAGTAGCACTGTTCTGGTTCTGTTGGCACACGAGTGGGGGAGAGAATAAAGAGGACAATTTAACAGAACAGGCAAGCGTCTGGAACTGCTGCCCAAGGTGCTTGGATCCACTTTGTGTCTGGACCCAACCTTCTCGAGCATATTCCATATTCTTCACTTAAGTTGAGAGAGTGTGGCCTTTGTCTGGTCTTTTTGAGGTAGTTTTTAGAGTGGCTAAGGTGAGTTCCATTTCTCACTTTCAGAACTGTGAGGTTATTTATGGATGAGTGGATTTCCGTGTCTGCTGAGGTTTTACCACCTCCTTCTGTGGATCACTGTAATGATCAAATATAAAGGATACTACGTGATCTTTTCCTTTACAGTCAAGGAGTGTTAGAGATGAACTACAGACCTAAAGGAAGCCCCCATGGGGCTTTCTGAGGAGTGGGGCCTTCTCTGGTCTTCCTGGGAGGAAAAGCAAGTAGAAAGAAAAGCTGTAAGTTCTAATCATGTGTGAATGAGTCATGGTGCAGGTGGGGTGGGGGGGTTTGCAGAGCCCATTTCCTTTCCTTCTGCAATTCAGCCTGGCCCAGTGAAAACAGCATGGAGGGCAAGCAGAGAGCTGTTAGATCCTGGTTGGGGTGTGTGCGTGTGTGTTGTAGGGTTTTCATGCTTTCTCAGTGTTTGTTTCTGTTGTAAACTCCAAACAGATGTCTCTAGTTAGGCTACACCCGATCAGCTGGAAGTTGTAATAAGATGCTGCCCAAACTGTGCCTTCTGCAAATTATTTTTTTCCTGTTGCCCTTTTGGGCCTCTTTTCCTATGTTGCAGAAATGGATCTCACACCTGGCCTTCCCTGGTGTCTCCAGGCCACTTTGCTTTGTTCTGAGCAGCTGGACCCAAAGATCCTAAGGCGTCTGGAATTCACTGGGGCCAGAGAGAAGGGAGAGTGAAAGATTTTTCCCCCTAATTAATGGGAGTGGTTCAAGAATAAGCCCATCTTTTAAGTAGAAAAGCACTAGGAGGTGGATGGGATTTATTTATTTATTATTTATTTATCTATTTGTACTAAGGATTGAACCCAGGGACATTCTACCTTTAAGCTACATTCCCAGCCCTCTTTATTATTATTATTATTATTAATTTTATTTTTTTTTAAATTTTTGAAACAGGTTCTCACTAAATTGCTGTGGGTCTAAGTTGCTGAGGCTGGCCTCCAACTTTTAGTCCTCTTTTTTTCAGCCTCCCAAGTACTATGATTACAGACATATATCATCATTCCAGGCTGAGAAATGTTTTGAAAAAAATATTCAATGTCTTAAGGATGTTAAGACATAGGCCAGTCCTTTGAATGTATTATATAAAATATAATACCTCAGGTACACATCATTAAATGACACTTTTTTTTTTTTTCGCAGTTCTGGGGATTGAACTCAGGGGCATTCTACCTCTGAGCTATACCCCCAGCCCTATTTTTAATTCTTTATTTTGAAACAGGATCTCACTAAGTTGCAGAATGTCTCACTAGGTAGCTGAGGCTGGCCAGGAACCCAGATCCTCCGGTCTCAGCCTCCCAAATGCTGGGATTACAAGTGTGCGCCACCACACCCAGCTGAATGACACTTTAAAATGCCAGGTAGAAGCCAGGAAAGCCAAATCCAAGCCCACCTGCACACCTACGTTGATGTGGTCTTTCACACCAATGTCCTCACTTGATCAGCAGACATCTGTATGGGCCACATTATCCTGTGTGACTAGTTATCACCTTTGCAATGATTTCCACACATTGCCAAGTCCCTCTGCTGATCAAAACTGATGAAGACATAAAACAGTGAAGAGAGTATGGCTAATCCTTGGGGGTGGGCCAGGGTGTGTGTGTGTGTCCTCATTCTTATTCAGGTGCCCATTGAGAATGCCAAGGTTGGCTTTCATTGGTGGAGGATGGGGGTATGGTAATTGGGCAAAAATCTCAGACAAATTGTATTTAAGCCAACACCATCAATAATTATTAGGCAACTGTCTCTTTAAAGTCTGATTTTCCGTCTTATCTGGTTATAAATAGAAAGGGGGGATTTGAGGAGGAGGAGGAAGAAGAAAATCAGAGCGTCAATGAACTAGCTCCCTTCCTCTCTGACCTCCAGTGTTCTCTCCCTCCCTCCTTCTCCCCGCAGCTTTTTGGATTTTATCTCCACTGCACCCCTCCCCCCACTGATGTAATTCTAGAAGAGATGCGAAGGTGATACATGATTCACCCCTTGTTAAGTTGTCTCAGTCTTCCAGGGACAGATATCACTAAAGTAAGAAGAGATGTTTTGAATTTAAAAAAAAAAAAAAGATGGAAAAACTAATGTGCTCCTGGTACCCCAAGGGACAAGAGTGGTATGACAAAAGCAACGCTAAGTAGTCAGATGAAATATATATTCCAGAAAGTGCCTGAAGTCTGGTTTGCTCATCAAGTTTAGCTCTTCTTGCAAGGTGAGGTTCATGTTTCTCCATTACATGACCCGATGGTACTGTGAATGCAGTGAGATGCTGCATATTCTTTCCCAGCCGAAGTAATCCTCCATGTCCAACAATACAGCATGACTTCATGAAGAGCAGAGTGACTGACTTCTGGTGACAGGAGAGATGGTTGCAGAGGTGGCAGCGTGAGTCCACAGAACAGGCATTTGTCAAGCTCGCTCAGCTCAGCTCAGCACAGACATCCTGCGTTCATTTCTACAATTCATTATATGTGTTGAGGGGGGGGGGAGTAAGATGGTATAAAATAAACAACAGTATGCCAGCCCCTCTCAACTATTATAGTTTCAGAGAACACCCCTTCCATGCACACACATGCTTCTCCTTAAATAAAACGTGCCTCTCACTGCCCCACACTCAGCAGCGCAGGAGATTTTAAACAAATTAGATTCTGTTATACTAAGAAAGCACAATTTCTTCCCAGGGGACAGAGCTGTGTTAGGGTTCTACTGGCAAAAGGAGCATGAACCTGCTGGTAGAATCTACCCCTGGAATCATGCAGGAGATTTAGAAACGTCATTGGAGTCATCAAGGATCATGAGGAACATAAAAATTCTATTAGGCGCAAGTTGCCTTCTTTTCTAACAGGATTTAGTAATGCAATAAGCAGACTTCTTTCCTCTGTGTGGTGTGCATCAGTAGCCCTATCATTAGCTGGTAAGTGATGCATGACAGAGCTAGAGATATTCGTGGTCTGCTGGGGCCAGGAGCCCCATCAGGCCCAGGGGAAACTACTCAGGGCTGCAGGCTGGCTGCAGGCAGCCCAGCCAGGGAGCTCTGTTCTCTCTGTACCAGACTTTGCACACAGCCACATATGGATCTAGCTGGGGCCCTTTCTGTTTCTGCGGGCTCACCCACCTTATTTATAAACCTCAGGGTCCCTGGGTCCAAATCCCTATTGCCAGCTTTCAAGTGACCCAATCTGAGCAGCCTTGACTAACCATCATTTTGGTGGTTTGAACGCCTAGGTGGCCCTGAAGCTTGGCACTTGCTCCTTCCTCTCTCTTGGGGTTCACAGCACCACCCAAGGTCCTTGTTTCTAAGTCCCATGAATACTGGCCCAACTTATAGTCTCATTTTTCGTCCCCTTCTTCATTTCTCTCTCATCCCACTTCCTCCTATTAACACATCTTTCCCCTCTGGCTTCTTCTATCATTTTTCCTACTTCCCACAAACCTTGCTCAGAAAAAATTACCTAAAAACAAAGAAAGCCTGAACTTTTTAGGGAAAAACAAACCAAGCACATTGGCACAGCCAGCACCAAATCTGCAATTCCAAGGCATACTCTGGCCACTAGGAGAAGAAGAAGCTGAGGTACAAGGGAATGATGTCCTGCCCAAAATCACACAGGAAGGACCAAGACCTGGGGTCCAGACTGCTAAACCAATGCCCCTCTCACAGGATTCTGGTTTTTAGGGCTTATAAGCAGATTTTTAGCTTTGGGATAGCTGCAACTAGTAGTTGAATTTTTCTTTGTTTTCACCATTCTTTTGCATTCCCACACTTTATACATGGTGGATACTTGATGATAAATATTTATGATGTTGTTCATTAGCCACCCACTCTCCCCACCACATGTGAGTGAGCCTGCACCTGATGCAGGAGCTGGAGGTAGAGAGGTCCAGTGATGATGGGTGGGATGTCAGCCCCCAGAGGAACTCCATCTCCTGTTGCTTCCATCCTTGAGATCTGGTCTAGCCAGATCCCTCCCTAGAAGAGCAGGTCTAGGTTGAGAGTGGTGGAGCTCTTCCCATTGCATCATGGTGATTAGTCATCTGTATCCTTCCTGCTTGGCTGAATTCTTCAAGGACAGGCATGTGTTTTAGGCGTCTCTAATTTACCCAATTAGTACAGGGCCTGGAACCTAGTAGGCACTCAGAAAATGCTAAGGAAGGAGTTAAGAAGTGATTCCCAAGATGGGCATGGTGGCACATGCCTGTAATCCCAGTACTTGGGAGGATGAGACAGGAGGATTGCAGATTCAAGACCAGCCTCAGCAGTTTAGCAAGACTCTTCATGACCTAGTAAGACCATGTTTCAAAATGAAAAATAGAATAGGGGTGAGGTGTAGCTCAGAGGTAGAATGCCCCTGGGTTCAATACCCAGTATAACAACAACAAAAAAGTAATTTCCCTGTAGTCTAGAACAGGTCTGATAAATTTCAAGGTCATTACTCAGATGGAAAAACCACGGTTTTCTTTTTCTTTTTTCTTTTTTTTTTTTTTTTTTGTTACCGGGTATTGAACCCAGAGGATTCTACCTCCAAGCTACATCCCCAGCCCTATTTTTAGTCTTTATTTTGAAACAGAGTCTCACTAAGTTGCAGAGGGCCTTGCTAAGTAGCTGAGGCTGGCGGAGAACCAGGATCCTCCGGTCTCAGTCTCCCAAGTACTAGGATTACAAGTGTGGGCCACCACGCCTGGTGAAACCACAGTTTTAAGAATGTATTGCTGGTGAGGAAGGAAGATTTGGATTCATTCAATTCCTCAACTCTACACAAGGTAGGTTCGATTCCCAAGGTTTTTCTTGGAACTTCTCTGACCTAGGGAGGGCTGGTTCTGGTTTAGAGACGGATGGCTTATTTGGAATTGGCTTTGAATGGAATTGTACTCTTATTTCTGCTCATTTCAGCACCAAGGTTATTGTCAAAATTCCCCCAACTTGTGATGAATGAAGATTCAAACAATATGGTGTGGCAGAAGGTCTACTAGGAGCTGGGTGTGGTGGCACACACTTGTAATCCCGATACTTGGGAGACTGAGACCAGAGGATCCAGGTTCATGGCCAAGCCTTAGCTACTTAGTGAGGCACTTTGCAACTTAGCGAGATCCTGTTTCAAAATAAAGAATAAAATATAGGACTGGGGGTGTAGCTCGGAGGTAGAATGCCCCTGGGTTCCATTCCCAGTACTGCAAAAAAAAAAAAAAAGGTCTAGGGAGAGACTACTAGGGAGAGACCTGGGTCTAGACCTTAGAGAGTGACCAGAACTTTCTTAGTGTGTGAGCCAGTCAAGTCAAGACCTTTCCCCTCTCAAGTCCCAGGTCTCATAGGCAAAATGGGTGGGCTGGATCAATAAGACTTTCAGTGAAGAAGCAAAAGTGGGCTAGAAACTCTATAAAGCTCTGGGGTCAGAGAGTCCATGTATAATAGATAGTAAAGAAAGACCTAGTTCCGAGATGACATTCCCTAGGTCAAGCTAGAGCAGGCAACTCTGTTAGGTATCTTTTTTACTTGGAGGCAGGCCATGGTGGGTCCTGAGATGAAGACTGATCACTGAACCTAAGAGCCAAATTAATGGTCCAGAGAAGCGAAATTATTTGCCTAAGATCACTCAGCAAGTTGGAGCCAGAACTTGAGTCTCCTAACTCTAGGTCCTACACTCTTTTCCCTGCCTACTTTGGGCTAGGGGTAGTTTGGAGGTAGCCTAATTTTGATCCAAGGAAAATTGGCAAAGCCCAAGCATCTGATCAAAGGCCATGAAGGCAGCTGGCAGTGGTGTGTTTTGGTTTCTTGACAAAAGAAACCAAGACCCATCTGAGGCAAGACTGGGATGAAGAGGGGGTTGATAACCTGGGAATGCTTCCTCAGCTCCCCTTGAAGCAGGCTCCTCCTTTCCAGGACCCATCTCCATCTTGGGGCCTCCCTCCCTTTGTTCCAGGATTAGCCAATCGTGGCTCGAGAGGTCACCAGCTCATTTCAAGAACTTCTACCCTCCTGGATTCTCCAAGCCTGAGAGCCAGAGGAACCTCAGGACTCCTTAGGTCCAGTCCTTTTATTTTACAGATGGGGAAACTGAGGACCAGAGAAGGGGAAGGATTTGGGCACATTGTTATAGGAAGTTTATAGCAGAGCCCAGATTAGGACTCAGGTTTATTATTATTATTCTTTTTAGTATTGGGATAGAATCAGGGTCTCATTATGTGCAAGCGATCTACCACGGAGCTACATCCCCAACCCCTTTTAAATTTTATTTGGAGACAGCCTCTCCCCAAGTTGTCCAGGCTGGCCTCACACTTGTGATCCTCCTGCCTCAGACTCCTGAGCAGCTGGGATTATAAGTGTGCACCACTATGCCTGGCAGAACTCAGGTTTTAATCCCCTCAATCTCTTTCCATGCTTACCTCTTCTACAACCCCCCCACCCCCCCTAGAAGTAATGCAGGGAGGCCAACTGCTTTGGGGACATGAGCCAATTATATGTGTGTGAAGCTCAGGGCTCTCTTCCTTCTCATAACTAGTAAAGTCCTCCTTTTTGGCCCCTCAAACTTATAGTGGAAATCTCAGATTCTTATCTAAATAACCTTTCCAGGGAATTGACATTTTAATGGGGGACTCTTGAATATTAGAAGCGGCTGAGATATAAAAGCCAAATAAAAAGCATATTTTTTGGCATCCTGATGGGAGGAAGCTGGAGTAGCAGTAAGAAATATTTTAGTTCAGGGAGTACTTCTCACAACATTACAGATGTTTTCCTAGCACCATAAGCCACATTCCTAAGGGTTCCAGCCTTGTAGCTGAACTCCTGCATGGAAAAAAGAGAAAGTGATGTTTCCAAGGTCATATGAGTTGGAGGAGGGAGGGTGGGTCAGGCCACTGGGTCCTGCATCAGCACACTCTCAGTTCTGTGTTCCAGTTCAGGGCTTACAAATAATTCCCAGGCTCTACCTACACATCTGCAAAGCCTCCCGCGCAGTTCCCTATCCACAGCTGCTGCCTGTCCTCCTCCACTGCTTCCCTTGCAGAGAAGCCTGTCCTAGCCTTTGCATGCCAACTTGTCACTGTGGCCCTGATTCCCAGTGAAAACCCTTCACGGGTATCCAGGAGAGGAGTTCATCTCTTTAACAAAACAACAAGTGATTAGGTGCTACTGTTTGTACCTGGACCAAATCACAATGCTTGTCTGAAAGAGATGAATACACACTTTGCAGCAGGTGGGGCCCTCTCTCTCTCATATCTGCAGCAGCTGGTGATGCAGGAAGCTTGCAGAGACCATGGCTGCTCAGACCCTTTTGGAGACCTTCATACGAATGAGATCCAAACAGATTTCAGTTGTATGCTCTAAACCTGCTGCTTCATTCCTCTGGCCCAGGTTCTAGCACATGTCCACTGTTAATCAGCAAATGTGGGAATAGGAAGGAGCTAGGGTTGAGTGGGGTGTATATTGTTGTGGGGGAAGTTGTAAGGCCCAACTGAAGGAGAAATGGAATTAAGGCCTGTTTCTAGTCCTGCTTTTCTCACATAGTAGCTCTTCGACCTTGGGCAAATTTCTTTTGTGGACCAGCTGTTTCTGTGAAACAGAATTATGAATACTTGACCAAACTCTCTCTTGGTTGTTTTGAGGCTCAAAATCTAAATACTGGGTAAGTGTTGTGTAAGTGCAGTACAGGAAAGGAGTGGTTGTTGCTGGAATGAGCAGATCGAAATAATATATTGGGCTGGGTGTGGTGGTGTGTTCCAGCAATCTCAGTACTTAGGAGGCTGAGGCAGGAGGATCACTGGTTTAAGGCGAGCTTCAGCAACTTAGTGAGGCTCTCAGCAACTTAGCAAGACCCTGTTTCAAATAAAAAATAAAGTAGGGTCCGGGTGTAGCTTGGAGGTAGAATTCCCCTGGATTCAATTCCCAGCACCACAAAAATACATAAATAGAAAAAAGAAAAAAAATGGCTGGGGGTATAGTTCCGAGGTAGAACACTCCTGGATTCAATGCCCAGTACCACCAAAAAAGAAAAAATAATAGCACAGTGGGCTCAGTGCATCTCAGTGGAGCTCCCCTATAGAGTAAATGTGTCGCTGGGCAGGGACATTTTCCATGAAACATATTCCAGGGCCCAAGGGTGGGAGGAACATGCAAAAACCAGGAAATAATCAGTTGAAGTCAGGACATTGTAGGTGGGTATTTAAATGGCATGCTTTAGGTGGAAATATTACAGTTGATCTGACCAAAATACTAGGTATCGACATGTGCTCTGGGGCCATCTCCACACTAATCTTGTCCATCACGGTGGCAGAGGAGCAGGGCAACCACCCTGTGCTCTCTGGCTGGATTCTCATTTGTTCCATCTAATGGATTTATTATGTCTGCATCTGATTATCAACCTAGATCAGTATTACTAGTGTGATTAATGCTTTACCCATGCACACATACCCCACCTCTTTAAACCGTCCATAAATATTTGCACTTGTGATTTCATTTACCTCTCAAATAGATGTCCCTGAAATGGACAAAGATCCTCTTAAAGTAATTCTTTAGACTGTTTTCTAGAAATGTGGGGGTTCTGAGGTGTTTCTTGGAGACATTATGTGCAAAGAGTGCACACAAGAGCACAAGACTGCTGATGGAGCTGTGGTGTGTGTGTGTGTGTGTGTGTGTGTGTGTGTGTGTGTGTGTGTGTCCTTTGGGTGTGCCTGGGTCTAGGCTCAGGCGTGAACATGAGCTGTATTATAAACTTAGTCTGTTATGATTGGCACAAGCATGAAGTGATCAGTGCAAACTCGGTGCAATGAGAGAGCTATGCTGATCTTCCTAGATTTCTGCCAAGAAAAACTTCAAATCACATCACCCTTTCCTTCCCATTGTGCCCAGAATTTTCTGCTTGTTTTTCACTTTATAGGTACCTTAAACTAGTCAAAACCACCATTCCTTTTGTGAATGCTTTATATTGCTGGAGACCCTGATCCAAAGAGGCTAATGGCTAGGATGCCCATAGATCCCAGCTTGTTTGAGACAGTCCTGGTTTGTGCCTGATGTCCTCACCTAATTATAGTAGAGCCACTTTTTACTCTCAAAAGTTCTCCAGTTTGGATGATAAGTGATGTAGTTGCCTACCTGTAACCTAGGCAATTTTGATCTTGACCTGTGCAAGCCTTCACTCATTTTTTTTTTTTGGTTCTTTCCTTCCCTGAAGACACATTTATTTATTTTTATTTTTTTATTTTTTTTGCGGTACTGAGGATTGAACTCAGGGGCATTCTACCTCCGAGCTACACCCCCAGCCCTATTTTTTTTTTTTATTCTTTATTTTTGAAACTGAGTCTCACTAAGTTGCGGAGTGCCTCACTAGGTAGCTGAGGCTGGCCGCGAACCCGGATCCTCCGGTCTCAGCCTCCCGAATGCTGGGATTACAAGCGTGCGCCACCACGCCCGGCTCCCTGAAGACACATTTATAATGTATTTACTGTGTGCCAAGCACAGTGCTGGTTGTGGGAGGAGATGGGAGAGTGTGCTTGGGGAAGGGAGATGGACTAGGGAGACAAGAAGCGGTCCTTGCTCTCATGGAGCTCATAATACAGTGGAAAAGGCTCAAACATATAATAGCATCCAACATGAAAAGAGATATAATCAAGGGCTAGGAGTGCAGTTCAGTGGTAGAGTGCTTACCTAGCACGTATGAAGCCCTGGGTTCCATCCCCAGCATTGACAAAATAAGGAATAAATTTTAAAAGTATAAGGGATGGTTGGTCACAGAGGCCTTCACAAAAGAGATGGCCATCCTCTTCAATCTCCAATGTGGGTCTTCTCCTAGGCTCTGTCTAGAATCATAAAACTGCCTGACCTAGGTTCTAGGGGAGCATCATTCTTCAGAGCTTGATTTATTTTTTATCTTTTGGAAGGGGTATTTAAAAAAAAAATCTCCTACCTCCATGCTCTGTACTTCTAAGGTTCATTTCAGAAGAATATTCAAGTTTTCTTCCTTTTTGGCCCAATTCCTGATACACATATTTGGCAACTAGAAGGAATACAGTATGGTGGGTGTAACTAAATAAGGTAAAGAATACTAGTTGTTTTAACATATCCTGTACTTTTGCTGGCGTGACATAATGAAGATTTATTTCTACTATGCAATATTAAATATGAATATTCTCAGTTGTCAGGCTGTCATTCAGGGACCAGGTACTTTTTATATTGTGGTTCCACCATCTCCTAAGACAAGAGTAGTGAGCCAAATTGGCCCTGCCAGCTGGTTTTTTTTTGTGTGTGTGTGTGTGTGTGTGTGGTACTGAGGATTGAACCCAGGAGCATTCTACCTCTGAGCTACACTCCCAGCCCTATTATTTATTCTTTATTTTGAAACAGGGTCTCACTAAGTTGTGGAGGGCCTCACTAAGTAGCTGAGGCTGGCCACGAACCTCTCCCTGTGAGGATGTAGAGAATAAGCTGGCTGGTTCTTCCCAGTGTGCAGGGCACCCAGAAGCCTCACCATGATAGTCCTCTTGCTCCACTTCCCTGGTCAGACCCAGCCACCTGAGGGAGGGGCCTGTGTTCTCTCCCACAGAGGCCTAAGCTGCCTCCCAACAGAGAGCCCAGATACCAGAAAGACAGAAAGCTCTTCTTTCTAAATAAGAGAGGGACCTGGGTAAATGGGTGAGTGGCTGTAGTGTGCTCTGAGAAGGTCCTAAGCGAATTCCAGCCTCTGCCCTGGTCCCACCAGATGTCTGAGGGAAGTCCCACTACCCTCTGTCAGAAGCGCCTTTACTAACTTATTGAATCCTTATCCTGACTTGGAGACTGAGCAGGGTAGGTGGACTTTATATACTTTATACAGCCATGTGTTACCTATCGATGGGGATGGAAACACGCTCTGATAAATGCTTTGTTAGGTTACTGTGTCATTGTATGAACACCATAGAGTGTTTGAGCATCACGGCACATACGAACATCATAGAGTGAACTTTTGCAAACTAAGATGGTTACCACATCATTAGTAAGTTAATCCCATGGGGCCGCCATGGCGTGTGTGGTTGGTTGGTGACCTAACTTGCTATATGATGCATGCGATTGCACTATATTGTTCTTGTTGGACTTTCAATTTTGTTTATTAGCATGTCACATTTATAATAAACTAATCTAATTAAAAACATACTAAGAACTGTACAATGCATTCTGGAATATTTTCATTTAAAATGGTATTTTTGATCCCAGTACTTGGGAGGCTGAGACAGGAGGATCCGGGTTCATAGCTAGCCTCAGCAACTTAGTGAGACCCTGTTTCAAAATAAAAAATAGGTCTGGGGGTGTAGCTCGGAGGTAGAGTGCCCCTGGGTTCAATCCCCAGGACCACAAAATAAATAAATAAATAAATAAATAAATAAATAAATAAATAAATAATAAAATGGTATTTTTGAAAGGCTTATGGTACCTAGTAGAGCTATCTGGGAAAGTTACTAGTATGACCATTAATGGAATGCAACATTATTATAATTATCCTTTGATAACTTTAGTGATAATTCTATAGTGATAATTCTATAAATAGTTAAAATAGAGGATTTATTATCAAGAAAAAAAGAAGAAAGGAAAGGAGAAAAGAAAAAAGAAAGCAAAAGGACGAAGTTGCAGTTCTTCCAGAGGGTGACACTGCCTAGAGGAGACCACAGGGTCCCATGCAGAGGCCGGGCTTGCACCTGTTTGACAAGGCTCCCAGGTGACCTTGCACAAAGTACTGTGCCATTCTCTGAGGCCTGGTGCCCTCATTTGCAAGTAGGGATAATTATGCTACCTTATGCAATTCAAAGGAATTCATGCATGTAAGCCAGTTTTTATGGAAAAGCATGGTACACGTTGTGAGGCATTTTCATGGCTGACATCCTGGGGGAACTTGGAGGCCAGGCTGGGGTTGCATCTCAGCCCAGTGGGGCACCTGAGACATGGCCACACTGTAGCTTCTTCTCTAATTGCTTCTTGGGATTCCTGCTTCTCCTAAAAGGTATCAAGGATAGAGACCCACTGTTTCCTCAGGACCTGTATTACTAAAGGCCAGACCTGGACCTGGGTGGCTTCACCTAGGGACTATCATCCTGGGAGACCAGTGATCCTGGCATCCCAAGCCTCACCCCTGTGGAAGTCACCCTTCTGTGTAGGTGGGACCTTTGAACTTATAGAGGGCTCTCTAGACAGTTTCTCTCCTGATGCTCATAACCACCCACTGAGGCAGACAGAGCAACATTAATAACTCAAGTTTCAGATGAGAGGCCTAGGGATTAAAGACAAATGGAGTGGAAGGACAGGCGACGGGCAGGTGTTCAGCGTTTACTGTATATAAGCAAGGCTCTGGGACTTAAGGTATGTGTATCTGGTGGCGGTGGAGTAAGTAATGAGCAGCACTTGGTCTGGAGTCCAGGTCTCCTGACTTGGAGTGTTCCATGAGCACAGCATGGCACAGGCAGAGGGATTATAGGTTGGGCACCAGGGGATGGTGAGTAGACAGGTGGGGTGGGGAGAGGGGGCTGGCAGCTGGCGAGTACAAGGCAGTAGGTGGGGTTGGGGCCGTCGCTCCCATTATGTGGCTGTCATCAAAGTGCCCAAATAAATAAAGGTTTGCAATTACAGGGAGATGTGGGCTTGGGCATCTCCCAGCAGCAGGGCCCAGATGTTAATTAAACTCAAGATAGGTCATTATCTCTCTCCACTGGATGCAGCAGAGGGCAATGGATGCAGACAGCAGGTTGAGGACCTGCCCATATGGCTGTCGTGTGTTATTATTTCAGGTTTTTTAAGAGGCACTTAACCTGGTGCTTTGGGGCAAAACTGAGGGGTGAGAGGCCACATTTAAGTGCTAGTCACCAAGGACATTTCCCACTCCTCCCTCACAGTTAAGGAAGGGCCTGACCCGGTGCTTGGCATTTGCCCCATGGCTCTTCTGGAGCCGCCTGGCTTGTGTTCCCACACTGGGGCCAGTGCCGAGCCATCTTGCTGATTGTGGGGTGTAGAGCACAGGCACCTTGCAGGCCGCTCCACCCTTAGCATCCCAGTGCAGAAAGCATGCAAGACAGTATTATACTATCTGTGTGGCATGGATATCCACCAGTCTGGATGAACATCAGCCTGGCATAGGCCTGGGGGCCCCTGCTTAGCTCAGTGTTGACTCTTTGGTAGCTGGATCATGGTTAGGTGTGTGTGGGAAGAGGGAGTCCCCAGAGGAGAGACGTAGTGTCGGGGTGACACAAGAATGAGCACTAAAGGGAAGCTTAGACCAAAGGCTATTTACCAACAGATGTGGAAGTATTCCAGTGAGATCCCAATTAGTGTGGTGGTACTAGCAGTTGTTAATCATGAGAAAAAGTATTTCTTTATTTGTAAATTAATTTTAAATATCAAGGAATTTATAATAATAATAATAGCAACAACAACAAAACATTCTATTAAACAGTATAGTCCCTTCATAAAGGCACCATTGTGTTTTACTTTCAGGCTCATTTTTTTAATGGGCTGCATTTTGGATAGAGGGATATTCCTGATCTGCTGGTTGGTGGACTTGGGGCCGTGGCTAACTTTTGCATTTGGGATGGAAATGTATTTTCCATTCTCAGGGGTTTTCACAGTACTGTAAGACAGACAGTGGCCTGCAAATAGGCCACCTGCCCACCTGCCTCTTGTCCATCTGTGTAGTTCAGGTAAATATATACTGATAAAAGGTGAGTTGCTTAGAATTTGATCTTTTATCTAAACATCATATGAAATAAATGAAACAGAAGCAGTACTTCCAATATCGTCTCCAACCGCTGTGATGCTAGTTGGTCTGTCTTTGTGTCCCTGCTCCTCGATGAAGCAAAGGTGGCAGGGGTCTCGTTCTCTAGCCTGCAGCTCAGAGTAGTGGTTGGCAGTCATTTTCAGGTAAAAGCAGTGATTGGGACTCCTCATGTTGTCCCTGTCTTCAGTCATTCTGGTGTGCCTATTCTCAAGGACACTATAAAGATTTCCTAATTACACTTTTATTGTGCTTGGAGACATGGGGATCAAGGCTGCTGGGCAGAGTGTAGCCACGTTCTTGAAGATCAAAGTGAGACTTGGTTAACTTCTGAATCTTGACTTTGCTTTTGAAGAGATGAATAATAGTAACCAAGATGAAATTATTTTTTTTCTGTGTGCTGGGGATTGAACCCAGGGGTCTTCTACCTCTGAGCTACACTCCCAGCCCTATTTAATTATTTTTATTTTGAAGCAAGATATTTTTAAGTTGCTGTGGGTCTTGATAAGTTGCTGAGGCTGGCCTTGACCTACCAGCCTCCTGTCTCAGCCTCCCAAGTACTGAAATTACAAGTGTGCACCACCATACCTGGCTAACAAAGATGGAAAGAAGAGGCTCTGCAATGCTAGAGTGGCCTAGTTATGTTCTACCTGGGAAAGGCAGACAGGCATGAGTTACTTTAATTCTCTTCAACACATTTGTTAAAAGGATGACTGAACATCCAGGACAAGCCTTAGAATAGGCACCCCTGGATTTAAATGGCCAATCCTTTGTTTAGGTCTTGGGGAAGAAAAATGCAATAAAAAACCATTGATACAGGTCTGGCCTATGGTGTCTGCACACAGCTCACAAAGTAGATGTGGTCTGATTTCTGAGTTTGCTCAACCATGGAAAGAGTTCTCAGGTTCTCCATCTGACTTTAATGTATTCTTGTTTTTCTCCCAAATCAACATTTACCAGTGTCCACAATCATGTTAAATTACTTAAATTACTCAGGAATGTTTATAAAATACTTCTAACATACTAACAAAAATTTAAAAATATAACTAGTATTTTATAGTTACTTTACAATGGTATTTTATATTCATTAGCTAATTTAATCTTAAACAGCTCTGTGAAATAAATAGAGATGATTATTTTCATTTTATAGATGAGAAAATCAAGGTACAGAGAGGAGGAACTGGCTTAGAATCACAGTGTCAAAGACATTAGCAGTAATCTGGTCACAAACTTCCCTTTTCAGATGGAAAATCCAGCTGGAACAAAGAGGCTTGCCCAGGTCTCTTGGCAATTGGAGCAGAGCTAACACATCAAGGGCATTTTTGCAATTATTTTATGGAAGCTACGTGAAATCTAAGACACTGTCCATGTGATCAGTGACATAAGTTTGGATGCTACTGGGGAAAGAAGACCCACAGCCTTCCGCCCTCGCCCTCGAGGTCAGGGCCTGGACCAGTGCCTTTAACATGTGATTAAGTTGTGAGTTGTTTTGAGCCCATAATTATCCAATTTAAGGTGCTATAAAAGACACAGAACCTAAGGGGTGGGGTTTTAACTATTGAGAGCAGGACATTCAGTCTCCAGAGAGAGAGAGAGAGAGAGAGAGAGAGAGAGAGAGAAAATGGAGGGGGCTGGTGGTCCTGGGAGCATTAGCCCCTACAGAGGGCTCTGGAAGGTCTCTCATTCTTTACTCTCTTCCTTCCATACTCCCACCTTAGCAACCTGTACCTCCTCCTGCTGGGCGCCATGCTAGGTTGGAGAGGTTTCTGGCTCCACCCATTTCCATGACTTCACCCCCTTGACCTCCTTCTGACACCACCCCTTCCCTCTCTGGACCCAAATCAGCTCCCCCATTGTCAGGACATACTGCCAGGCACTAAAGAGTAGGCCCTGTGGCTTTGGGAGGGGACAGAATCAGAATGTCAGAGGTACAAAGAACTGGCTGAGATTTCCCAGAGTAAGAGAGCTCTCAGTAAAACTGAGCCCCCAATAGAATGCCACGGGAGTGAAGAGACAAGAGAGAGGTGCTTAGCCGGGAGGAGAAATGCTGAGAGTCTGGAGGGAAGAGAGGAATTTGTGCCTGGGGAGAAGGTATTTCAGCTGTAGGAATCTCTGGGAGCTTGAGCAGTACCATGGCTCATCAGAGAGGTCCGTTTGGGGTGAAGTGTGTGAGGGGTGTGTGTGTGTGTGTGTGTGTGTGTGTGTGTGTGTGTGTATGTGTGTGTGCATGCATGCATGTGTGTAACCTTTTCATTGAAAACCATGGACTTCAAGGGCATTAAGGATAGATGGTATGGTGCCATGCATGATGGCGTAGGAGCGCTCATGCTGGGGTGGGTCAGGGAAAGATGGGGTAAGGAGGGTCTGGAGGAGAGAGAACCGGAAGAGGCTCTCATGATAGCCCAGGCCAGAGGTGAGGAAGGCCTGGGCTCAGGAAGAGATTCTGGGAATGAGGGACACATGCTGTGGGTATTTCCAAACAACGAAGAGGACAGGCAGGAGACAGAGGTGTCTGAAATGCAGGTGTGTGTGGACAGCTGGCACTGGCTTGGGAGATTGACTGTGCACATCTTTTCTCAACTTTGCATTCAGGGATGTGATGTTGGTAGCCTCAAACCAGTGACAGCAGAAGTATCAACACCACAGATATCAAGAAAGGCTTCTTTCCCCCAGAGAGGTGGTTACACATTTATGAGCACACCTCCGCCGGACATCTGAGGCTTCTGCTGCAGGTGGCCTGGAGGAAAGTGTCAGGTGAAGTTGCTGGGGGAACTTTGGAGGTATGTGAGATGGGCCGGGGCAAGGGATAGGTATGGTAGGCAGGGGTAAACAAGACTTTTTGGGTGAGCCAATTGGTGTAAGCCAAAGCTCACCTTCTTTTGGGGTATGTTGGCACAGAGCAGGAACATAAGTGGTGCTCAGTGACCACTTGTGGGCTATCGTTAAAGGCCCTAAATAAGATCTTTATGAGTTGATAGATTGGAGACACAAAGAAAATACTCCTTAAATACTCGCAGGTATGTGGTACCTTTTGGTTTGGTGTGAAGTAGCCTCTGTGTGTCTGGAGTCTGCTTTTACCAGAGCGTTCTCTGAACTGGGTCGTAAATGCTTCATTAGTCACCTTGAGAAATACTCACAAATTGGCCGGGAATATTATTTAGCAGGAGAGAAAACTGAGCCCCAGAGTGTGCTTTGAAATTTTTCTCAAGATCACAGCTAATTAATGACCTTCCTTCATCAGGGTTAGAACTGTTGGAGTTGGAATTTGTATTGTTATCTGTAGCTGCATAACAAGTTTCCTCTAACTTAAAAAAAATTGTTGAGAAACTTCTAAGTGGTTTAGGACAATAGCATGCATATTTATCATCTCAGGGCTTCAGTGAGTCAAAGATTCGGGTGGGTGTGGGTTGGGGGTCTCTGAATCGCAGTCAAGTTTCATCTGGGTCATGGGCATCTGACAGGGCTTGAGGACCTATTTCCAGTGGGTGCATCCACAGGGGTGGCAGATCAGTGCTGGTCTCAGGCAGGGGGCTTTGGTTCCTCACTGGCTGTTGACAGGAGTTTCTGTTTCTTGCCAGGAGGGCCTTGACTACCCTCACAGCATGGAGGCCTGCTTCCTCCTGAGTGACCTAGGGGAGAGCAAGGCAGAAGCTAGAACGTCTTTCATGACCTGGCTTCAGAAGTCACACGTCTGCATTTCCACAGTGTCAAGTTGTTGTATAGGAGAGTCTTACTTAGTATGGAGGGGAAATAACACAAGAGGTGGGTTCATTGGGCACCATCTTGAATATTTTCTACCACAGAACCCAACAGGCAATGAGTTAAAATCACATTACTGTTGGAATCAGAGACATAGTCTGCCCTTTGGTAGACAGAGGTCCTGTGAAGGGCTTGGCTTTCTCATCTGTAAAATGGAGCTATAGTCGTTGCCTGGTTTTCTGTAACAGGTCATAACAAGGACCAAATAGCTCTGCATAGTCACCTTTCCACATGCATGGATTCAACCAATCAGGAGTGGAAAATATTCAAAGAAAATTGTGTCTATACTGAACTTGCATAGACTTTCTTCTTGCCATTACTCCCTAAACATGGTGTAAAAATTATTTACATAGTATTTACATAGTATCATGGGTCCTAAGCCCTTTTGAGATGATTTAAGGTATATAAGGATGTGTAAAGAGTTGTATGCAAACATTACACCATTTGTATAAGGGACCTGAGCATTTGCAGATTTTGGTATCCTTGGGGAAGGATCCTTGAACCAATCCCCCTTGAATACGTAAGGACACCTTTCTAGATGCTAATTACAATGATTATTCCTATGCTCCTTGTGGTTAAGAATATAAGGCAAAACCAACCTAAATCCTGGCTTATTGACTGCTAGTCAGTAGTCAGGACATTTTTTCCTCTTGAACAAGCAGCTGAAGTGTCATGGGTTTCAGACTGAGGCTCCAGGGCTAGAAGGTCAGCTCTACCACTTACTGATGATGGACCTTGGGTCAGATAATAAGCCCCTTTGTGCCTCAGTTTCCTGATTTATTACCATGGAAATGATGGCAGTGGCCACCACATAGGGTTATGAGAATTAAATTAGCTAATTTCAGGTGAAGCCTTTAGAACAGTGCCTCCCAACACTTAGTGACTACTTGATAGAAATAATAGCTTTTGCTACAGTGTGGCCACGAAGTCGGAAAACATAGATATTATATTATCACGAATCATAATGTAGTATCAGTAACCATTCATCTGCATTTCCAGACTTGGTGACCAACCTGTTCCTGAATGCCCATGCAATTTACTGTGCCCTTTGGTTGTATCTGTAATCCAGTTGGCTGATCTAGGATAAGATCCTAATCTCTCATTAGAGAGGAAAAGACCTTCATTATACTTATTAATGTTGGCCCCTCCTCCAAGCTCCCCAGATAGGAGGTGCTGTTAATGCTGCTCTCAAGCTCGTTGCTCACTCTAGTGGGGCCTTTTATTACATAAGCACACAGGTAGACAGATGTCCCCGTGATATTAAGTTGGTTTTGCAAACTGCAGTAGCCAAACACATAATAGCATAGATACACCTTACCCCGAGGGGGCAGGGTATCAGACAACACATGAAAGGGGTTCTGAGCAACCTGTGAGAACTTTCTGGGAAAGGAATGTTCCAGAGAGGGAAGGTCTGGGGCTGAACAGATGTACTCCACGTTAATAAGACATGTAACTCTAGCAGGCAAAACTCTGATCCTAGAAACTGGTAGCTTTGATGGTGTTTAAGTTATATCACAAAACAATACTTTGCAAATATTTTACTTGACAGTTTGTATAAATACCCAGATTTCTGGATTGTTTGAAAACATATTCTCTCTTTCTTTCTTTCTTAGAATTTGATTCACATCTATCTGGAGAACATCTATTACCTAGAATGGCTTTCCTAAAATATGTTCTTAAAACATGAACTCTATTGGGCATGGTGGCATATGCTTGTAATTCCAGTACTTGGGAGGCTGAGATAGGAGAATCATGGGTTCAAGGACAGTCTCAGCAATTTAATGAGACCCTGTTCCAAAGTAAAAAATAAAAAGGTCTGGGGTGTAGCTCAGAGGTAGAATGCTCTTGGGTTCAATGCCCAGTACCAAAACAAAACAAAATAAAATAAAACAAAACAAAACAACCAACCAATCTAAAGAAAAAACAAAACAAAAAAACCCCCACCAACCCCATGGAATGTTACTAGGAGTTACATTAAAAAAAAGTTTTGAATGAGCTTGGGAAATACTGGATTAACCATAATTAAGCAGGTTTCCTTTTTGTAGGACTCCTCAGAGGCTTTAATATGTTAATATAACTCAGGAATCTTTATGATAGTGATCAATTCTGCTCCCTACATTTATTTGACTTCAAACCCTTGTTTAGGTGGACATATTCCAGAATCAGCATTCAGTGGGAAATAGGTATAGGGAAACATAGACATAATAATTTGAAACCTATTGTTTTGTCTGCTTAACACACCTAATTACTTCTGGTAGCACTATGTTCCTGAGCATGACTCCCAGCTCATTTCATGTGGTCCTAAGGCAGTAGTGTTTTCTTTATGTCTCACCCCTTGACCATAGGTGACCCACCTTTTATATCAGTGAGCACCAGACCTGTGTTGGGCCACTAAGTCCTTTCTCTGGAATTTTTGGATTTCAGGCCAATAATTGTCTCCCATGGCTTAGGCTATTAAGACACAAGATGTAAAGAACTATTAGTTGTCATGTTTTCTACTATCCAGAGACAGGCATTCTGCAGTGAGGCTTAACAGTATCAAGAGGCAGAGAGGAAAACACATGGGAGGTGGAGACACCAGGTGTACTCGGTTGCCTGGTTCTGCACACCTAGTTCCACCCCACCTTCATGCAGTTTGGACAATCTATGACCGTGCTACTCACAGTGTGGTGTGTGGAGCAGAGGGTCATTTCCCAAACCTTGTGTTGCCAGTCTATTGTAAAGGAAGTTCAGAAACTTAGTGCTTAGTAACCCTCAAAACAATTGACATTGCTGAGACATCAAGTGGCATTTTGTTTTTTCTATTAATTCATATTTATTTAATTTACCAAAGTATTGATCTAAAACAGATTTGATTACTACTACTCCTACTACTCCTACTCCTAAAAAGCTAGCCTTTCAGCACAGTTTGAGAAACACTCTTCTATGAGATACTCCCGCAGGGTTGCTGCATATGGTTGGGTAGGCAGTGCACCATGCTAGCAGGTTCTATTCACATAGATGGCAAAGTGAGTGATTCTCCCACCACCTGCATTGTGCAGTGCACAACCTGCCCAAAGTAGACAGTTCTTTAACCCCACTATCATTCCAACACATCCCTTTCCCCCTGATTAAATTAGCCAGACCTTTTTTGGCTATTGTTGCTCTCAACCTAAGAACATTTAAATATTACATTATCTACTGTCCCAGTAGCCAATATCAACTGTCTTTACTAGAAAAGACCTGGTTGTGGAGTCTGTGCTTCCCACGCTATGATTCATTCACTTTGCTGTCTTGTTAGTTCACATGGAAGGAAGCAGCTTAATACATGCTGCTTGGAAGGATGCCAACCTGATTGCAGGCACACCAGCATTTAAAGTTCCTTTTCTACACCTGGGCCCCAATGTGAGGAGACTTACAAGCAAGTGGCTGACAGGGAGGGAAGGTCAGCTGGCCATTCTGCAGACGTAGCCAGTGGGCCCATGACACCGTCATCTCTCCAGTAAACAGTTTAGTAGTATGTATCAAAGGCTTTCAAAATGCCCTTCTGAGAATTATACTTCTAGGATCTTCTCTTGAGGGTCTGCCCAAAGATACCCACTGTAGTTGAGCTGTACAAAAGTGCTGTATGCATGTATGTTTGTATCACTTCAAACCTCTCTATGATGTATAATTACAATGTGCCAATAAAAGTATAAAAAACTAAGAATAATCTTAATGTCTCATATGTAGAAATAATTAAGTGGATAATAGAAAACTAAAGTAAAAGAATGACCTGAATTCAAAGAAATTATTTTTATAGTATTTTTAATAGTATGGAGAAATATATATATTTGGTTAAAAAAATCAGTATATAACAGAACGCATATGTGAGGGAAAATACTAAGAAAAAAGAGTGGAGAAAAATAGGCTAGACCTCTAACAGTGAATGTCTCTAAGTGTAATTAAAATATTTTTATAAAATTTATATGAAGAACTCATATTAATTTGATAACCAGGGGAAATTTAGGTAAATGTTTTTAGAAGGGAAAAATAAAGACAGGGCAGCTGTTTGTTTTAGGTTGAGCCCCAGAACATAGATAGGGGGGTCATCCCGGGCTTAGGTCTAGGCTCCAAGGTCGAGTTTAGCAGTGAGTTTCTTCTGTTCCCTGAGGAGGTCTGGCCCAGGGGCCTGGACACACACTGGCAAACACACACAGCCCAGGTCATGCAGGTTTGTGTGCCTGGGCCAGTCAGTGCAATGCCAGTGGGTAGCACTTTCTGATTACACCCCAAGTTCCCAGAATGCCTAGTCCTGGGGAAATACCCATGATAGCAAGGAACGGGCAAGAGGCTAACAAGAAATTGCAGCACAAGCCTAAGACTACGCATTCCCCACAACCCCGAATTCCTCTCCTACCTGTATAGCCTGACAAGCACACATATGTGCATCAATATTACTTATAGCATCATTTGTAACTGTGAAAAAGCCACAAAAAATGGAATAAGTGCCTATCCGCGAAAAGGAGAATGAATATATAAATTATAGTATCTTCACACTATAATTTGGAAATCTGGAAAAGAATGTTAAGATTTGACAAAGCCAGGTGGTGTGCATATGTTATGTTATTATCCTGTGTGGGATAATACACAGCATCAAAATATATAAATGAACTAGGATCAATGTGGAGGAATCCCAAATCAAAAGTGTTGGACAAAGAAAAACAAAGCAGTAGCAGTTTGATTTCATTAATGTTATGTTTATTTATGACCATAGATAATATATTATCTACTTTTATCATACAAAATATATTTTTAATTTGTTAATATTACATGAGTTTCTATTAAGTTGACAGGAAGATTCCATTGGGTTTAAGTTAAAAATATCCTAACATACTATTGATTATTTATGGATGCCCACATATGTGGTAAGAGGAAAAAGTCATGCATGGGAATAATAAACATCAAGTTCCCAAGAGTGGTTTCCTCTGGGGACAGAGGAGTGGCACATGGAGGCTTCGATAGTATCTGTGAGGTTTTTGTCTTTAAAAATGTATATCTGAAGCAAATCTGGAAAAGAATTTAAGATTTGACAAAGCCAGGTGGTGTGCACATGTTGTGTTATTCTCTACACTCTTCTGTGTTCTTGGAATATTTATAGTGAAAAATAAATAAAGTAAAAACTAGAAAGTAGGACAGGAAGGCAGGAGGCTGAGCGCCTGGGACAGGCTGAGGTGAGACAGGGGAGTGAGTGTGAGCCTGGATGTGGTCACCCTGGGCTGAGAGGGCCCTCCCCAGTGCACAGGTCCAGCCTGTCAACCCAGAGTGACCTGCCTCCTTCCCTTCCTGTTTTCTGGCTGCTCCTCTCTGACCTGTTGTTTGCTGAGAATTGAAAGTCTCACCAGCAAGATTTTCTTTAGCCCAGGACTCCCTGGGTGCAGGTGTACTGCCTGCCTGGGGACATCTCCTTGGTGGTTACAGTCTTCCCACTTCAGGGCTGTGTGAGAACAACACAAATTCACACCCACCTTTCCCAAAGGACAGGACAATCTTTGGTGCCCAGAGATGCTGATTTTGCTTGATCTTCCTCAGGCTTCCCAAAGTGCTCATGTCATGAAAATCTCTGTTGTCCTGGTTTAATGCACTTATTAATCTGTCTCATCTTTTTTATTCTTCATAAAAATGTGCCCAGTCCATGTTTGTGCCATCATCCAAAAAAAAAAAAAAAAAAAAAAAAATCCAAATGAAGCCACCTCATCAGCTAGCTGCCTGGGTTTGCCTAGCACCAGACACAAGTTCCTGGGGTCAAATTTAGCAATTAATGTTGCAGATTTTTGAGGTGCAGATTGTTTATTTCTTCCCATCAACCAATCTCCCCTCCTCTCTTTTTCTACCTCCTCTTTCCCAGGTTATCTCTGGGCTCTCGAGTTCCTGAGCCCAGCTTCCAAGCCTGGATGTGAATTTCCAACAGTGGCTCTCAATCTTGCAAGACCTTAGGATCCCTTAGAAAGTTCCAAAAAAAAAAAAAAAAAAAAAAGCACTGAAACCACCAAAGCAACAGTCAAACAAATCCTATTCTTTCGTAGGCCTAAGGCCCAGAGAATGTGATTCCATGTCTGAGGTGGTCTAGGCATAATATTTTCTTTACTTCCCACTCCGCTACCCTACAACTTCCTTTTGGGTTTCTCTCCTCAGGAGGAGCTCCTATCATCCTAAAAGTGGGAAAAAATATTTTTGTTTCTCCAATTCTTTCTTAGAACACATTAAATAATTCACAGGTTCCTCAGAAAGTCGTTCCCTAATTTTTACCTTGGATAACTTTGTGTTAGGCAGAATGGAAATAATCCCCAGGCTGTCCTGCAGGGCAAACTGGGCTTTCCTCCCAGACTGATGTACACGTCTGTACACTTGCTGGAGGGAGGGGGCAGTTATCACCCTGCCTGCCTACAGGGCTCACCTTGCCTTTGCCACAGATCTGAAACTAACAGTTAAAATCAACACTAGCTACTGAAAGCCACATCTTAGCCATAAAGAAGCTGAATTTAAGGGATGTTTCCCACTTATTTAGAGTTGATCTGCTCCTAAGAGATTCATGCTGCTGTGATGAGGAAGACTTTGAGCAGCCCCTGGTATTTGGCCCATGCAGGCACTGTGAACTCATGGGTCCCTCTGGAATCTTCCACCTTAGTCCATGGCCTCCCTTCTATGATTCTCCTAGTTCAGTGGACTTCTCAGTTGTGCATGACGGTGAGGTTCTGGTCCTCTCTTGGGTTGCTTCTCCCAACTCCAGGTACAGGATCCAGGACAACAGAGAATCTAAAGCCCAAAGAGTGGAAGTGGCTTACCCTATGTTACACAGCTGTGGCCACGGCAACTGAAGTTGGCAGTGCTTGGAGGTTTTGGCTTTGGTTCCTATCTGTTATGATTTGGATCTGGAATGTTCCCCACAAGATCTTGTGTTGGAAACACGATCCCCAGTCAGAAAGGTTCAGAGGTGGGGTGTGGCAATGATCAGATCAGCAGGCTCTGACCTCATCAGTGGATTAATCCTCTTAGTGGATTAATCCAGTGATAGCTGGGTGGACTACTGGGAGGTGGGGCCTAGTTGGAGGAAGTAGATCACTGGGAGCTGCCCTGAAAGGGTTTATCTTCTCTCTGCCTCTTCCTCTCTCTCTGCTTTTGGACTTCCTTGAGTTGAGCCACTTTCCTCTGTCATGATCTTCATGACACATCGTGTTCTGTCTCACCTCAGGCCCAAAGAAATGGAGCAGGCTGACCATGCACTCAAACCTCTGAAACCGTGAGCCAAAATCAACCTTCCCTCTCAGTTGTTCTTGCTAGGTATGTTGGTTACCACGACAGAAAGCTGACTAACACACTATGTGTCCACAGGCTGGGGTTAGGATGTTGGGTCTGGAGCTTTGCTCTTACCTTCTCAGTAGCATTTAGCATCCAACGTGCCGCATGGCTAATGTCTATCTTCTGGTTAAATGATATGGTGACACTCTAGAAGTTTATACAAACCTTTGGCTAAGAAGTGGTCATAAAAGGTAAGGCAGAGACTCATTTATGCTTGAATATCATCCCAGGCAGGGGACAGAAGAGTCACAGACACAGGAGACAGAGAAGTATCAAAGAGAATTGGCTGACATTAGTGGAAAATATAAAAAACTAATATATCACTATATTTTTGATATTTGCTTAGATTGTTGATGGGTAGAATTTCATTCTTTATTTCTATGCTCTTGAAAAACAACATTTTCTGTATAGCATGTTCTATGTCTTATGCCAGTTGAGCCTCACAACATCCATACTTGAGATCATCCTCCGTGTTTTGTAGATGACGGAGCTGAGGGTCAGAGAGGGGCCAAGACCCATTCAGGGCTGTGGACTGAGTTGGTAGGGCAGTTGGGATCAGCCAGTGTGGCTCTTTCCTCTATAGCCTTCTGCCTCTACTTGGTCAGCACTGGCCCATTAGACTTCTAGGTGTTTGCTTTATTGCTGCACATCAGGTCAATCAGTTTCAAAGCAAGGATTTACCTGCTGATTAGACTCTATGCAGTCCTGGTGACAGCCCAACCCACAAAAAGGAGATATCAAAAACCATGTTGGGGAGAGAGATTGTCTTAGATTCTGAACCTACTTTTAGTCCTCATTCCTTCTTCTGCCTTATACATTACCATTGCAAGAAACCCTAACAAATCAATTGTTTAGCCACTTTTTTTTTGAGGTACTGGGCATTGATCTCAGAGGCATTATACCTCTGAGTTACACCCCCAGTCCTATTTTTATTCTTTATTTTGAAACTGGGTCTCACTAAGTTGCAGAGGACCTCACTAAGTAGCTGAGGCTGGATCCTCCAGTCTCAGCCTCCTAAGTACTGAGATCACAAGCATGCGCCACCATGCCCAGCTTAGCCATGTTTTTGATGAGTGCCTTCCATGTGGGGGGGCTTGGAAAGGGGTCATAGGAAGAAAGAAATGAATCCAACATTGTTCCTAAAGGAATGGCAAATATTGTCTATGGCTGCAGTAGAATCTTTTCCACACATGGACAGACATCACCCATCTATGTGTCTATTTCTTTCTATAAGCCTGAAGAGGACCTCTCAAGACCCTGATCCAGGCAACCATGAACATTCAGTGAACTGGCATTCAACTTAATAAGGGATGGCATGTACTGAGCACATATTATGTGCCAGGCACTTGCCACCTTCACCATCATGTAACTTCTGTAGAATTTCACGAGCAGGCACTGTCAGGACCCTCATTTTCCAGATGAACAAACAGGCTTAGAGAAGTTAAGCACTTTGCCCTTCAAAATGGATCTAAGATTTGGATCCAGAGTTGGCATCCTTGGTTTCAATCCTTCACTGCGTTCTATTTTCTATCTCTGATTCCCCGCTGCTTACTGCCTTTCTGAGCACAGAGCTGGTGTTAGTTGAGGCTGAGGATAAGTTTACATCTCCTGGCTGCTCCTCCAGCTCCCCTGGTGCTCTGGAGCCAATGTGTATGGCCTCATTTCACAGAAGGAAGCACATATGGGCTGTGACATCTCCAAGGTGACAGCTCAAATGACAAGAAGAAATGGAAGTGGGAATAGTGAATTCCCAAGTCCAGACCTTAGGTCAGCCCAGGCACCCTGGGGACCTCTGGGGTTTTATAAATGCCTCTTCTCATTCCTCAAAGTTAACATGATTTAATTTTGCAAATACACCTGGGGCTCAAGAGCAATACAAACAATAGATCTGGCTAAAACTTGCCTCTGATTTTCTAAAAGAAAGTAACTGATGAAGTAGAAGCCACTGGTGTTAAATGATTCTCTCCTAGGAATTCCTGCAAAATTTGACCATAGGCTTGGATTCTCCTTGGTGCTCTCTGGGACACCTACACTAATAGTTACAATGGGAAATTGGAAAAATAGAAGGAGTTTGTAGTTCAGTTCACTAGTAAAGTAAGATGCTCCATTAAGGTGCAGTAGGAGAAAAAAATAAGCTGATTACACTGTAAACATTACATGTTTGTTGTTTCTAAACAGGTACAAAACCCACTTAATGGCTAAAAATGTGGAATAAAAATCTGGAAAAAGCACAAACATAATGTTTGTCTTTTTAAAAAAATCTTATTGTCTTAAAAACATATGAAGGCCAACCTAATTATCCACATTGTCTTCTTTATCTATGGGCAAATAAATGATGTTCTAATATTCTGTAGAAGAATTAAGTATCTAAATAGATTTGCAGATTAACAGGGATAAATATATCCACTGGCTATATCTGAGGGACAGATAGCAAGAATATACACAAATAGTTCATAAGGTGTACTTGGTTGAATATATCTTTCTAAAATTCATGTCTACCTAGAACCTGTGAATGTAATTTTATTTGGAAATAGGGTCTTTGCAGATATAATCAACTTAAGATGAGATTATATTAGATTAGGGTGGACCCTAAATTCAGTGATTTGTGTCCGTATAAGGAGAGAGTTATAGAAACACACAGACTTGGCAACCTAGGGAAGAAGGTCATGTGTCAACAGAGGCAGATATTGGAGTAGTGCAGCTACAAACCAACGAGTGGCAAGGGTTGCTGACCACCATCAGAAGCTGGGAAGGGCCTTGGCAGGATCCTCCCCTAGTACCTTCAGAAGTAGTGTGGCCCTGCTGACACTTCATTTTGGACCGAGGCCTCCAGAACTGTGAGAGAATATATTTCTGTAGTCTGGAGTCACCATGTTTGTGGTACTTTGTTATAGCAGCCCTGGGAAGCTAACATACAAGGAATTTTGGGATGGAATTTGGACTGACACTCATCCCAAACTTTCTTCCTCGGAGACCCATGGAGCGAGGCCTCTAAACAGTCTCATTTCATCAGATGCTGAGACACAAGAACCTCAAAGTGTACTAGTTTCTGGAAATCAAGAACAGGCAACATTCCTTAAGACTTTTCTCTTGTCACTTAGTTACCATATTAGTTGATAACTGGAGACTAAAATCACTCTCACTTGAGAAAAATTGGTGCTCTTCCTAGAGATTTAGGGACACCTGCCTGTTTCCACTTAAGAAAGTCTGACAGTGGCATCAGTCTGCCCACATTGGAAGTACCTGGGAAGATTTAAAAACTATTGACACCTGGGTATCACCTAGAGCTTCTGATTTAACTCATGTGGAATGCTACCTGGCATCAGGGCATTTGAACACTCTCCCAGGTGACTCTTTTTTATACATGGTTTTTAAAATTAAAAGTAACACATAATAGGATCATTTACGTGCTAACTAATGTTGATACACTAATTTCTATTACAAATCGTTAGGACAAAGTGACATATCACAATTGGACAATTAGTGCCAAGTTCTGGAATCAGACATCAATAGAATGAGAAAACTCAACAGAATAAGGACTTTTGTACAGCCTGGGCTGTAAAGCACGAATAGATGTATGTGTGGATTTCAGGTTATTGGGGTGAAACTTTCAAATGACTAAATTAAGAGAAATTTAAAAAAATTAAAGTGTATATGAAGGAGAGAGGAGAGATAAAAAGATGATATCCAGGATGCAATTGAACTCTGTGGTTAAGTCTTCAAATATATAAACAGTGCAACAGCACTATTGGAAAGAATGGTTACAGAAGGGCAGCCCCGAGGTCAGTGGTATGAGCTGAATGGCTGGGTTTGTTGGAGCTCTTAGCAGGCTTCAAGAAACATTGGTTGTGGAGAAGTGGGAACCCTAATATATTGTTGGTGGGATTGCAGATTAGTGCACCCACTTTGGAAAACAGTATAGAGGATCCTCAGACGAATGGGAATGAACCTACCATTTGATGCAGCAATACCACTTCTGGGTATCTACCCAAAAGAATGGAAACCAAACTATCAGACTGATGCATGTGTATCTATGTTTATAGCTGCACAATTCACAATTGCCAAGCTATGGAACCAGCCCAGATGTCCATCAACAGATGAATGGATTACAAAACTATGGGATATGTACACAATGGAATTTTACTCATCCATAAAGAAGAACAAAATCATGTTATTTGCAGGGAAGTGGATGGAACTGGAAAACATTATGCTAAGTGAGATTAGTCAGTCACAAAAAGTAAAAAATCCTAATATGTGGAAGCTAGGGAGAAAATGGGACATAAGAAGGACTCTAGACGAAGAAGGAGAAATCTTAGACTGGCAAAGAAGGTGATTTAACTGAAGGTGATGGGGTGGGGGGACACCCTAATGCACATGATGTACTTTCACAAACATATCAAAGTTAATCACTAAACTGAATTTGAGAAGGAGGGAGAGGGAGGGAATGGAGCTGGAATTGGGAAGGGTTAAATGTGAGATGTATGTATGTATGCCTTTACCAGCTTGTACCTAACAAAGATGTATATTTACAATGCACCAATAATAAAAAAAAAATTGGCTAGTGCCATCGTGTGTGTGTGTGTGTGTGTGTGTGTGTGTGTGTGTGTGTGTGTGTGTTTTGCTGGGGATTGAACTTCCGAGCTAAACTCCTATCCCTATTTTATTTTTTATTTTGAAACAGGGTCTTGCTGAGTTGTTGAGGCTGGCCTTGAACCTGTGATCCTTCTGTCTCAGCCTCCCAAGTACTAGGATTATAGGCGTGTGCCACTGAGCTCTGCTAATGCCTTCTTTTTTGAGGAAAGGAGAAGGCAGTAGTTCAAATATTCCTTGGCAGCCTGTTTTTGACTTCAAAGAAATCTGGATCATCCAAATTATCCCCCAAGCCCTTCTTAATGCCTACGAAGGCAAATCCAATTCTTTTAAATAGTTAATTACCATTTACTAATGTTCCTGCATTCATTTTCCATGGCTTAAACTGGTGATTCAGGAGAGCAGGTGCTCTCCTGTGGTCTGTGAATACTTTATAAACACTGACTAATCCATATATATAATGTACTTAGGTCTATTTTAATGAATTTTTAAGTTTCACACTTTAATCATAGGAAGTCTTGCTTGATAACGCTGGCTGCATAACATATCATTGAACATCTTTGTGCTTTATTTGCTGCCAAGGTTTTAATTAGGAAAAAACTCCTCCAATTATCCCAATTATCCTATTTTTTTGTTATAGAAAATACAGTCCATTTATAACAAGGTTTTCAACAATACACCTTGGTAAGAAAGTGGAAATCGTTCATCCTCATATGAACTGCTAGGTGGACCTAGATTGAGGGAGAGATGAGTATGGGGAGGAAAAACCCACCCTGAAGGAGTTGGGCAGATTTTGAGCTTGGCTTTCAGGACACAGCACTACTGCTATTGCATCTTTTTTCTTTTTGAGTATGTGTATTTGACTATACAAATATTTGGTAAGGACTGTCTCGGGGAAGTCGATTAAGTTTAAACCTGTTTGCCACAGTAACTGGTTGAACTACTGTGTTGGAAATGGCCCCAAGGCCTAATGAATCTCCATTTTGAGGGAAACAGTACCACGACTGGTTTACAATATCCTATATCAGGGAGGCAGAGGAAATGGAAGCAAGAATGCCAAACATTTGCTATGATCTTCCCATGCTCTTGTTTTTGCAAAATAAGATTCCTTGGTTAGCCAACAGGCCTTGTAACAGTCATAGGAAATGCTGGTTTTCAGAGGCTATGTGGCCATGTTGTAAATTCAGTGTGTGGTGCAAAGCAGAGTGACCCTTAGTTAAAAGCCCCAGATGAGAGATTCGCTAACAAGGTGAAGCATTTAGTTTGAGATTAACCAACGTTTGCACAATTCTCTCCAGTTAAGATTGAACAATCACTTTCTACTACCATTTAGTTCATTTGTATTCATTCATAAAGAATTTTGTTTTTGTGAGATGTTGAAGAACCCAGCACAAAGCTGGGTGTAGTGGTGCGCACCTGTAATCCAGTACTTGGTAGACTGAAATAGGAGAATCACAGGTTCGTGGCCAGCTTCAGCAACTTAGCAAGGCTCTCCATAACTTAATGAGACCCTGTCTAAAAAATAAAATAGGCTGGGGATATAGCTCAGAGGTAGAATGCCCCTGGGTTCCATCCTAAGTACCACACACACACATGAGAACCCAACACAAGAAGCCACATTCTATTTCAAAGATCAAGGGTCAATGTACACCTTTGTGTCAGGCTTGTGCCCAGCAGTCCTTTAGAAAGCTGCATATGGCAGGCTGGGTGTGGTGGCGCACGCTTGTAATCCCAGCATTTGGGAGACTGAGACCAGAGGATCCGGGTTCGAGGCCAGCCTCAGCTACATAGTGAGGCACTCCGCAACTTAGTGAGACTCGGTTTCAAAATAAAGAATTAAAAAATAGGGCTGGGGGTATAGCTCAGAGGTAGAACGCCCCTGAGTTCAATCCCCAGTACCGCAAAAAAAAAAAAAAAAAAAAAAAAAAAAGAAAGAAAGCTGCATATGGCAGTGTTCCATCTTATATCTCACCGTGCACCAACATGATGTGCTGTCAGTACTAGCCCACACCATACCCTTGTGGGAATTTGAATAAGGCCCTTGTGTAGGAGGTTACAGGCCCGCAGGTACACTGCTTCGGAAGCTAAGCCTGGATAAGGTTTAGTTTCCCACTCACCCCTCAGCATGGCCCCTGTGCATGACACAATCAAAGTGATTGCATATGGTCACCCTAGCTTTATGCAAAAAATAGAATTGAATCTGTGACCAGTGCCCATTACCCCACTTATAGATTACAATAACCATTTAAAGAATCTTTAGGAATCAACACACTTAAATACATTCATTATTATTACCCACAAAATCCAGGAGTAGCCAAGATCACAAATCCCTGACTTAGGTATCTAGGGATCCCAAGACTGAGCCGAGCCTTGTGTGATCTAATGGCCCAAAGTCCATATGGGAACAGAAGCAAATGTTTGCTGAGCTGAGAAGGCTACTGTGTGATTCAAAGGGCTGGGAGGAAACATAAACCTTTGTTTATGCAGAATGCAAAGGCCCTGCAGAAGGGACTCTGAATGAACCAGGTTTGAATCAGCTGTTATTTTAATTAAAAGGTAATAGAGAATCTAGCCATCTGGAAAGTATGGCTGTGACTTTGAAATGAAGCACTAGTTCACACAGGTGAGGTATTATTATTATTATTATTATTATTATTATTATTATTATTATTATTATTTTGTGGTACTAGAAATTGAACCCAGGAGCTTTCTACCTCTAAGTTACACTCCCAGCCCTATTTCAATTTTCAGGGTCTTGCTAAGTTGCTCAATGATCCCCCTGTCTCAGTCTTCCAGGTACTGGGATCACAGGTGTGTGCTACTATGCCTGATTTGCACAGGTAAGTTTTGAATGAGGAAGTTTTGAAGTCAGCTGTGTATAGAATGGCTCTGGTAGTTGGAGTTGCAGGTTGGTGGGACCCAGATCCTGGGACTGGTGATTTTTTTTTTAAGATACGATATATGGATGTGTGTCTGACTTGTAAGACAGAGAAATCTGCCTGCCCATCCTTATTCCCTTTATGGTCTAGCCCTCCTTTCCTTCTTTCTTCTTGGTCCCAGTTAAGGGTCTAGTTATCTCCTTAGTTCTCTAAGTCATAGACTCAGAATGAATGCTAGCTGCTTCCCTCTCCCTTGCTTCATCTGTTACTCAAAACTGTCAAATTTTCTTCCTAAACATTTTTTGAATCTCTTAATTTCTTCCTGCTTCCCTAATTCAAACCCCATTATATCTCATCAGTACCACTATTTATTTATTTTGGTACTGAGGATTGAACCTAGGGGCATTCTATCTTCAAACTATACCCCCAATCCTTTTTATTACTATTATTTTTTAAATTTCAAAATAGGGTTTTGTTAAGTTGCTGAGTCTGGTCTTGAATCTGCAATCCTTCCTTCTCAGCCTCCCAAGTACTGGGATTATAGGCATGTGCCACCATACCTAGTTTCATCAGTGCCACTGAAACGGACTTCTGGTTTTACTAATATTTCCCCAGTGAATCCATCCACTGTATAGCACAAAATGATGTTCCAGTGGCCATGTCTGGTGGTATCACTCCCATTCACTCCCCATGTGCTAGGGACTGTCTCAAACCCTGAGCCATAGCAATGACCAAATCGGCCATGATTCCTGCCCACAGGGAGCTTACCTTATGGCAGAGAAAGGGAAGACAGACAATAAGCAAGATGAGTCAGTAAAATATAAAGTATGTCAGAGTGGTGTTAGGTGCTCTGGAGAAAACTAAAGCAAGAAAGGGGATTATGGAGCTCTGCTGGGGAAGTGGCTGCAATTCTAAATAAGGTGGTCAGGGAGGACCTTTCTGAGAAGGGACAGCTGATTAAAGTTCCTAAGGAGCTAAAGGTGTGAGCCTTACTGACTTTGAAGGAAGAATATTCAGCCCAAAGCAAAGGCCCTGAGGCCACAGCACATCTGATAAGGAGACTAATGAAGTGAAGGTCATCATTCTGACAATTCTGGGGCTGCAAACTCAATGGAAATGTTAGAGTTGGTGGCTAGGTAAACATGAGCAAAGGAAGTGGGAAAGGAAATTTAGGCTTCACCTAAAAGGAATTTAGGCCAACTGGGTTCTGGCTGTTACACCTCCCAGGGCCACCTTCTTGTGATCACATGGCTCCCTGTCGATCAGGAGAAAATCAAAATAGTCAGCCCAGGGGACTAGAGCACATACAAACCACTAGTGCTTCATTCTTAGATACACTCAGGATCATTATAATATCATTAGCATAGCAGCCCCCACCCCAGGTTTAGCTTAGGTAGTGATGGAAAAAGTTCCAACATGGCAAAATTGGTGCAGGTACACTAAACTTTGGCAGGAAACAAATACTACCCCAAAGAAATAATTCAGGATAAGGGAAGATCCTAAGCAGGCCATAAAACCCCACCACACAGAAGGCACCAGGCCATCCTCTGCTGGAATATAATTCACTTTCCTAAATGAACCCTTCGTGTCCTCTTATTCTGTGCCTCTCAACTGAAATCTTTCTTTCAGGAAGACAAGAACCGAGGAATGGCCGACCAGTAACAGAAGTGGGGTTAACAGACAACAGCAGGGTGAAGATAGGAAGCTACAAGAATTAACAATGGTTCAAGGAGTTTTCCATAAGCAGGGAAAAATGAAGTGGTTGCTAGTGGGGGACATGAGGCTGAGAACTTTTTTTTTTTTAAGATGAGAGAAGTAATTACATGTTTATGTGCTAGTAGTTGGATCTCTGTAAAGAGAAAATAAGTTGATGCAGGAGAGAGGGGGAGCATGGCTCAGTCGGGTTCTTGAGTAGGCAAAAGGGATGGGATTGAGTAGAAGGGCGGAGATGCCTTTGCTGGGAGAGGCCAGATCATACATACCACTAGGAGATAAAAGCCTGGAGGTGGATGGGATGGAACATGCATCTGGAAGCTCTCAGCTGCCTAACTATCCTTCAGTGGCTCCCTCGGTGCACTATACCAGAGAGTCCATTTGACTTTACCCTGGGATGCAGAATTGAAGTCTAAACACCTATGCACCCAGTTACAGATCCCTACTCATTGGCTCTTGAACCTTTTTAATCCCTGAGGGTGGAGGCTCCCCAAGTCTGTATTTACACATGTGACTCTCTCTGCCCTCTTTATCTTCTATTTCTTTAAGCCTAGCTTAAATGCCACCTCCTCTGTTTCTTTGGGTCCCCACAATAGTCTGCCCAAAGCCATGCTAGAAGAAAACAAAGTGGAAACACTTCAAGGTATTGACACAGGCAATGGTTTCCTGCATAGGACTCCAATAGCTCAGGAGACAGAAGCAAGAACTGACAAATGAGATTACATCAAATTAAAAGGCTCCTGCACAGCCTAGGGAACAATCAATAGAGTGAAGAGACAATTAGAGAGAGGGAGAAAATCTTTGCCAGTTATTCACCTGATGGAGGAGTAATATCTTGAATATATATAGAACTCAAAAAACTTAACAAGAGCCGGGCGTGGTGGCGCACGCTTGTAATCCCAGCATTTGGGAGGCTGAGACCGGAGGATCCGGGTTCGCGGCCAGCTTCAGCTACCTAGTGAGGCACTCCGCAACTTAGTGAGACTCGGTTTCAAAATAAAGAATAAAAAATAGGACTGGGGGTATAGCTCGGAGGTAGAACGCCCCTGAGTTCAATCCCTGGTACCG
>PVLC010007171.1:0-64728 GCA_004027655.1 Graphiurus murinus | reverse complement strand
CGCCCCGCCCCGCCCCGCCCCGCCCCGCCGCCTACGGGGCCACGCCCCCTCCCCCTGCTCCTCTCCCGCCTCCCAGCCTTGCTCACCTTCCGGTCCCGCCCCTTCTCGACTTGGGTTTCCGGCTCCGCGCCCCTGGTGACCTCTTAACGCTCCTCCTCCCAGTCCGTAGGATAGACAACCGACTGCTCCCGTCGTCCAGGTTATTACGTTTACTCTGCGCCGGAAGGTGAATCTGAGAGCGCTTTTGGAACATGGCGGCGGTGGATATCCGAGGTGGTTTATGCTGTTATGTTTTGTTTCCTGATTGCGGACTGGCTTAAGATCTCCAGCTCGGGGGCAGGGTTCACATTCCTTTGTGATGTCTCAAATTCTTTTCCGTTCTTGCTGTGGACGACCCAAGGCCAGGGTTTTCTCGGTTTCTGACAGGTCTACTAACAGCGTTGAAGCAAAGGGCTTAGAAGGCGCTCTGGGCCTTGAGCCCTGGGACCTCGAGTACACTGTTATACATACGTATCTTTGAAGCAATGTTGGAGTTGTTATATTGGGGTGAAAGGATGGTCGTTGAGCAGAGTGGGGAAGAGTAGGGAGGGGGAAGGCCTTTGGGCAGAGTAAGTCTACTTGATTTATTCGAACTTGGCCTGGGGGCAGCCTTATTCTTGAGATCACCCTCCACGGTATCTGGGCATGAAGATTTTCTGTGGAAATTTTTAATTTTAAGTCTATAATATTTTCCAACGAACACCAACTAATGATTGAAGGCGAGATTCTTTTTCGCAGTTGAACTGTAGAGGTTCTCAAATTTATTTTTCAGTCAGTGAATAAATATATGGAGATGCAGTCTACGAATTGCTTCTGTACTGTGTGTGTGTGTGTGTGTGTGTGTGTGTGTTACCGCCAGCCCTATTTTATTTTTTAATTTTCAAACTGGGTCTCACTAAGTTGATGAGACTGGCTACGAACCTACGATCCTCCTGTCTCAGCTTCCCAAGTATTGGGATTGTAAACTTGTGCCACCACTCCTGGCTTACTAATTGCCTTTTGATCTTCAGTGTCATTTAGGATTGATTTTATTTGTATGTTCTTAATTCTTA
This sequence comes from Graphiurus murinus, assembly GCA_004027655.1. NCBI lineage: Eukaryota > Metazoa > Chordata > Mammalia > Rodentia > Gliridae > Graphiurus > Graphiurus murinus. The sequence continues at coordinate 63,637 of PVLC010007171.1, read as the reverse complement.
AAGGGAAGTGTTTGAGATTTTTTTTTTCTATATTAATGGAATTGAGGTCAGGCAGACTTGTTTGTAGTTATCTAATGATCTTCAGTATTTCTGGGTCATGCTTTTGTATGTGTTCTTTCATTATAAGTGAGTGTTTGAAATGCCTATTTCATCACTTTCAGTTTGTTGATGTTGTACTTGTGCTGTGTCACCATGCTGTCTTACTGATGAAAAAAAGAGAAACATTTAGTTGCTAGGACTATGTACAGACTTTTAGCTTTTCTGATATTTTACTTTTTATTTGGATATGTTAGGATTGTATTAGAGGCTCTAAAATGGAAGTATGTCTGGTGTGTTAAGAGGAGCATCAAGAAAGCTGGTATGGAGGGGGTGGTGGGGGAGATGTGGAAAGATGGGGTCAGAGAAGTGTCATAGGCCTTGTAAGGTCTTTGGCATTTCCTCTCAGTAAAATAGAGAACCCCTGGATGGTTTTGACCAGAGGAATGACATGTTCTAACTTTCTTTTCTTTCTCTACCCCCCACCCCCACTGGGGATTGAACCCAAGGGCATTCTACCTCTGAGCTTCTCCTCCAGTCCCCGCCCCCTTTAATTTTTTTTTTAATCATTTAATAAATCATTTATTTGTAAATCAATAAATAACATGTATACTAATCCTAAAAATTTAGACAATCAAGACTACATTAGTTATTAATGAATTGCAAAATCAGGCTCCATTTGCAGCTAAATGTTGACTCAACAGCAGGCGCTGCACAAAGATATCTTTAACGCCCTACCTGTAGCATTGAATGGTGAGTGAACAGCACTCACTGCATCTGTATACTCATGCGCATCATTTATAACCTCAGTAATTAATACTAAATCACCTCAGAAAGAATGGGTTCTTCTTAGTCAATCCTCTCAAAGTACTGTGAATTCCAAATTAATAAAACCTCAATATATTTGAGGACTGCCAAAGCTAAAGTATTGATCTCTCAGGCATTTGTTTCTTACAAAAAATGTATAGATGGGTAAGTCATGAGGAGGCAGCACTTTGAAAGTTTAAACCAACAATGTGCTGTTAGTAAGACTATACAAAATTATCCTGTGGTTCTATTCTAAACTTACAGTCTAGTTAATTTTACTGTCCTCACCCAAATATGTGTAATTATCATACATGGGAGAAAATACTGGGTTCTGAAACCAAGGTAAGGTTATTTTGCTGAAGATTCTTCTTATAATCAAGAAGTTAACCTACATAGTTTGAGAGATCCTTTTAGAATGCCATCTTCTGACCCTGTCTTGCTTGAAGAAAAGTGATGTATCATTTCTGAATAATTTAGAGAGGAGTTAGAACCTTTCTATTTAGTTTTTTAAATGAACAATTCTGTCGGGTGTGATGGCACACACCTATAATCCTGGTAATTCAGAAGGCTGAGGAAGGAGGACAGAGTTCAAGGCCAGCCTTAGCAATTTAAGACTTTAAAAAGGGTGAGGAGTTTGGGGCTACAGCTCAATGGTAGACTACCCCTGGGTTCAATCCCCAGTATCATTAAAAAAAAAAAGGTAATAACAGTTCTGTTTCTATTTCTGAATCAATCTTTCTGAACTCACTGGTTTCTAAAACTGGACCTTAGCCAAAGTCTGAAATCTAGGGAACTATCAGGAACCATGCCTAGCCCAAGAAGATGCTTCAAAGTGTCCTAGAATTATCTTCCAACTTACAGAAAATAATAGATTCCACTAAATCCTAAGATTAGTTGTATAAAGGGCCTGATATGCCAAGTTATTTCAGGACAATTTCACACTTTACAAGAGCTTTGAAAAAGTTTTGTCTTGAGGGTAAATAATAGCTATTCTCAACTGAAAACTTCATCACCATCTTTCCCTTACTATATAGAATAGAAGCTGGAGAATAGAGTACATTTTTACTTACATAGCACCAAATATAACTACCAACTTCTGAAAGAACAGAAAAACTAAGAATTGGAGAGCTTCAGAGTGCCTAAAATTTAAATATTAAATCTCCTATACATATATGTTTTTTCTCCTTACATGAAAGGTACTAAATAATTTACATTTAACCCGCCCCCTTTAATTTTTGAAACAGGGTTTCACTCTGTTGCTGAGGGTCTGTAAATTGCTGAGGCTGATCTCAAGCTTGTGGTCCTCCTGTCTCAGCCTCCCAAGTATTGGGATTACAGGTGTGCACCATCATGTGTGATTTGACTTTCTTTTTTTTTTTTTGCGGTACTGGGGATTGAACTCAGAGGCATTCTACCTTCGAGCTACACCCCCAGCCCTATTTTTTATTCTTTATTTTGAAACCAGGTCTCACTAAGTTTTGGAGTGCCTCACTAAGCAGCTGAGGCTGGCCCTGAACTCGGATCCTCCGGTCTCAGCCTCCCAAATGCTTTGACTTTCTTTTTTATGTGAGGATCACTGTAGCTATTGAGAACCCTGTAACAAGGCAAGAGTAGAATTTGAGAAACCATTTAGGCGATTTCTGTAATGTACAGCAATTTGGAGATAGCTTGCACTAGGACGGTGACTGCAGAGATAAGATTTGGTTGGAATCTGCTTGACTTGGCAGTGAATTCTCTTTATGAGAGTAAATCCTACTTGTCTTGAGCCCTCAGTCGTGAACTAATAAGCATTTGCTGGCAACTGTGAATCAGGTCTTGTGCTAGCTGATGAATAAAAACTCACAAATTCAATGGGAGCACATTTGTATTTCTGGGTTATAAGTATTAATAATAAGTTACTATAAGGACAGAAAAAAACTACCACTACCACCATCATATTTAATATTATTGGGTTATTACAATGTCTTAAGCATCTAGAATGTGTAATTATAGATCTTACCAACCAATCAACAATTATGGAGAGTTAACAGGTATAGGTATGGGATGATCAGGGCCTAATAGAAGACAGTGGCAATGCTTAGGTAAAGACATAACAAACACTTTAGGGGAAAAAGGAGGCAATATTTTAAGGAAATTAAAAACAATTGATTAAGTAGTTTTGCTACAAGTGAAGCTACATTAATTGGAAAATAGAATTTAAAGCTAAGAGTAATGATTAGTTGCTTCTCACTAGAAAAAATGTCATTTTCTGAAAATGTTATTTCCTAGTCTGTTGTATAGTTGGTTATGGCATGATCCATTTATGGTGAACTCGCTGAATGGTCTGTACTAATTATTTGGTCATTAACATACTTCATCTCTTTGTCTACACCTTTATTTTTAATTAATTTATTTATTTATTTTGCAGTATTGGGTATTGATCCCAACCCAGGGGCATTTTGCCTCCAAGCTACACCCCCAGTCCTATTTTTTATTTTTTATTCTTTATTTTTTGCGGTACTGGGGATTGAACCCAGGGGTATTCTACCTCTGAGCTATACCCCCAGTCCTATTTTTTATTCTTTCTTTTGAAACAGGGCCTCACTAAGTTGTGGAGGGCCTCACTAAGTAGCTGAGGCTGGCCCCGAACCCGGATCCTCCCGTCTCAGCTTCCCAAGTACTGGTATTACAAGTGTGTACCACCAGGCCCGGCTATTCTTTATTTTGAAACAGGGTCTCACTAAATTGTGGAGAGCCTCACTAAGTAGCTGAGGCTGACAGCGAACCCGGATCCTCCAGTCTCAGCTTCCCAGGTACTGGGGTTATCAGTGTGTGCCACCACACCCAGCTTTACACCTTTATTAATTGGTTTTGTTCAGAACCGCTTGTCACCTTGAATTTGGTCTGACTTCTTCAAAGATAGATGAAGTAATTGCAGTGAAGGAAAGATTGAAAAATTTCAACCAGTATTATATAGATATTTTGATGTTCATGACTAAAACCTAGTGGTATTTTGTAATCAGTGGTATAAAATGTTAGCATAGAAAATAGACAATAAAAGCTCACTAATCAAAAGTATCTAGCCAAGACCCTGTTCCAAAATAGAAAAAATTAAAAGGGTTGGGGGTGTAGCTCAGAGGTAGAATGCCCCTGGGCTCAATCCCTATTACCACATACACACAAAAGGATCTATTTACTCTGTCTTTTTTAAATTTAAGATTTAATTCTACTCTGAAATAGGAAACAATGTGTGCTTAACTTTTACATAATTATCATCTGGTGTATGACTATGGCTACCTAACTAGCTTACCTTTTTATTTATGTATTTATTTATTTTGATAGTGGGGATTGAATCCATAGGTGCTTTAACACTGAGCTACATCCTGAGCCCTTTTTTTTTTTTTAATCTTTTACTTTGAGACAGAGTCTAAGTTGCTTAGGCTGGCTTCAAATTTGAGTTCCTTCTGTGACAGCCTCCTGAGTAGCTGGGACTATAGGTGTGTGTCATTGCACCTAGTAGTGGGACATCCAGTGTTTAAAAAGATCTTTCCAGAACTCTTAGCAGTTCACCTAATCAAATTACTCATTATACATATAATATACCTTATATTTTCATTCCTTTTTAATATGAATTTTCTCTACTTGCAATTAGTTTACCCTTTTCTCCATGGTGAATCCCAGTTCTATAATATAAAGTGCTAATTCCTTCTTTCCCTCTATGAAAAATTATTTCCATTCCCCAGGTATTCAAACTCCTCCTCTGTGCTCTCATAACCCATTTGCCCTTACCTTTATTATAATACTGTATTGTGTTATCATTGTTTTCTTGCATACCTCTTTCTTCTGTTAGAATGCATAGATTAGTATCCTTACATTCTTAGTGCCTATTGCATGAAATGCCTAATAGATGTTTGCCAGATTAGATTCTTTCTCTTTTCTAATCCTTTATCATTTTGTTTCATTTTTCCTATAGATAATTTGCTAGGAATCTCTTGGGTTGACAGCTCTTGGATCCCCATTTTGAACAGTGGTAGTGTCCTGGATTACTTTTCAGAAAGAAGTAATCCTTTTTATGACAGGACGTGTAATAATGAAGTGGTCAAAATGCAGAGGCTAACATTGGAACACTTGAAGTAAGTTATTTTAAGAAGATAGTATATTTGTCAACTAGAGATTTTTTTTGTGTGTGTGTGTGTGAATAGTTCTTTCAATCTGTGGTTTGTGAAGTTACAGTGTAGAATTTTTGAAAGAAAAACTGAAATTTTGTTTGGGTTTGTACAAATTTATAATGCAAGGAAATTGTTAGTAGTCACTTGTAACTTAGAGGTCTTTTCTATATAACTTTATAATGTCTATTTAGTAAGGGAAGTTTAGATGTTGCTCCTGTGAGTGTTTTTTTTTAAATGTGCTTTTATTGGTGCATTATTGTCTTACATCATAATGTAAATCATATTAACCTGATGAGTGTTTTTAACAATGCAGCTGTTCTTCTCAAAGAACCATAATTATTGTCCCCTTAATTTAATATTTTATAGCATAGTCTGGATTATAGTAGGTTTTTCTTTGTATGACAAAGAAAATTTTAACCAAACACAAAGTAAGATTCTTGAGACAGAATGCTAAATAAATGAGAATGTATTATTATTACAAGAGTTTCTAAAACTGTATATAATTCTTAATCTGTCACCTAAATATTGGGGGTGAGTGGATTTTAGAAAATCAAGTTTCTATGGTATTTTAAATGACTTTTTATGAATCAAATACAGCTATTAAGAAAACTTACTTTTTTTTAAAGTATAATCTGGCTGATCAGAAAGTGTGTTGGGATCAGGGTAAGGTTTTTGATGTCTTCTATTTGAGTAGATTGTGTGTGTGTGTGTGTGTGTGTGTGTGTATACATATATATATAGAGAGAGAAAGAGATGGATCTTCATGTTTACTTCTGTATTTTACATATATTTATAGGTCTTCTTGGTCAGGAAGAATCATAGTATTTCGACTGCATTATGAGACATTCTCTTCAGTGTACTTTCCTGACTGAAATAGTCAGATTTAAATTCACGATGAATTTTTGTAAAAAAATGTTGTTGTTTAAAAACAGAAACTTACAGCTGGGCGTGGTGGCGCATGCTTGTAATCTCAGCATTCAGGAGGCTGAGACCGGAGGATCCGGGTTCACGGCCAGCCTCAGCTACCTAGTGAGGCACTCCGCAACTTAGTGAGACTCGGTTTCAAAATAAAGAATAAAAAAAAAATAGGGCTGGCGGTGTAGCTCAGAGGTAGAATGCCCCTGAGTTCAATCCCCAGTACCGCAAAACAAACAAACAAACAAATAAAAACAGAAACTTACTTTGGTAAAATAGGTATACCACTATCTGGGGGAATAGCCAGTTTTATTCAACTGCCAGATTTTAACACTAAGCAGGCAGTTTTAATCCTATTTAAAATGTTGCTACACTTTTATATAGTATTTGAATGTCCTACAAAATTGTTGTAGGCATTCAGAGATCTCTGGGTGTCTGTTTCAGTCAGATGGTTGGAGTTGAGTACATCCTTTTACATGCTCAAGAGCCCATTCTTTTCATTATTCGGAAGCAACAGCGGCAGTCCCCTGCTCAAGGTAAAATGTGTAAACTTCTGGCATTATTTTCTTTTAAACTACTATCATGATTTACATACTTCCTGACCTCCTCTTCCCCTTCCCCCTCCTTCGCTTCTCCCTCTTCTCCTCCTCCTCCTCCTCCTCCTCTTTCGGACTGAATTTTGTTTTGGGGATCCCAATGACCACATACATGTTCTTAATTACTTTCTTAGATGACCTCACCAGTCTCAGCATGTGGTTGAACTCATGGCTAGGATTTGTTATGACTACACAGTAAGGACACACAGATTAGTAATGGAAAAAGATGTCAGGTGGAGTATGTAGGAATCTATGCATAAGTTTCCTAAGCTTTTCCTTTTGAGAGGAAGCACATGAAGCATGCCTTCCATTCAGCAGTGAGATGCAGTCACACACGTATTTATGTCTGCTCAGGAAAGTTCCTTTGAGGCTCTGAGTTGAAGACTTTTATTGACTGGTCTCATAGGTATCTTCTGCCTACCAGAATTCCAGACTCCCAGAAGAAAATCAATTGTCTGCCATACACACATTGTTTGCACATTTGTCTAGGCAGGCTGGTACAGCAAGCATAACACTCACGTAGGACATGTTTCGAAAGCCTCATTCCACTAGTTATATGCTTAGACACCAGAACTTTTGCAACATGCCCAAGGACAACTCTCCAGACACCTGTAGAGCAATTCACCTCTTCCTGTCAGCACAGTTGTTGGAATTTCACTGAACATCAAACATCCCAAGTAACTTTACACCTCATCTCATGCCACTGAGTTAATTCTGTTGTAGATTACATGGCGGTTGCAAGCATTTCAAGTTTGTAGAGGATCAGTTGAATATTCTCAGTGACACATTCAACCAGAAGTCTTAACTGTGTTTTACTACCAAATGGAAATGTGTGTACGAAATAACACTGAGAAGAATAGAATCCAGATTTGGTTTTGAATCAAACAACTACTGAGTCATCTATTCTAGAAATGACCAGAACTTTAAGACACCTTGGAATCAAGCCAGGACTTGGACAAAAATCACATTATAGATACAATCCAAGGTGTGAAGAGCCCAGGTAGTATTGTCCCAGCTACATCTGTCAATTAGATGCCCTCATCAAGACATTTAGGAAAAACTCTTATCCTGAGATTGATTTCCAGGCATGACTTACTAAATAAGTTGTGGTTCCAGAATCCAAATTTAGTCTCAAAGTGGAAGATCTAGAGTTTCCTCCCAGAGAAAAAAGGAACCTTAGAATAAAGGCAAGGCCATGTGAGAGGATTCAGTGTATAGAAGCTACACAGAATGGCACCAGGCTCAACAGCAACTATCTTATTTCTTAGGACCCAGACCTGGGCCTCAGAGGCAAGTTTATTGTTCACCCTGGGCCCCAAGTCTCTCTTGCTTTAATATTTTACTCCCAGAAGTTTGGTTGACTGACAGTAGCATTGGCACCACTTAGAAACTTATTGCAAATACACTATGCTTCCCGAGTAAATAAAATGTAGAATTTGAAAATAAAATGTGGTTCAGATATGCATTAAAGTTTGAGAAGCACTGCTCTCTCAGGTAAGAGTTGACATACTTTTTTCATGAAAGACCAGAGAGTAAATTCTTTAGACTTTGTGGGCCTTTGCCTCTGTGATAGCTACTCACCTATGGCTAAAGCAGCCAGAGTAATATGTAAGTGAATGAGCATGGCTGTTTACCAGTACAGCCTTAACAAATTGCCAAACTTTGCCTTAAGGCTTAATATGAGAAAATGTCAAATTTTAGTTGTTTTTATGAAAATCTTTTTAGCAGTCTGTGTCCATAGCTGTCCATTTTTTCTGTTGTTGTTCTCCCCCCCCACCCCCCACCCACCCCCGTCCCCCCACTGCTTTAGTTATCCCGCTAGCTGATTACTATATCATTGCCGGAGTGATCTATCAGGCACCAGACTTGGGATCAGTTATAAACTCCAGAGTGGTAAGTGTCTTCACATTCTATAAGCACTTTTATTTGAACTACCCTGCTTCCAAGAATCAAACAGGAGCTCTCCCTTGTGTAAACTGGTAGGACATACTGACTATTAGAATGTCTTAAGCTTTGTTTACTGTGGGCCAAGTCAGTGTTAATATATACAGTTGCCATTTTGTAGCCATAGTTTCTGCATCCATGCATTTAACCATGGTAGACTGAAAATGCTGAGAGAAAAAAAAAAGTATGCTTGTACTGAACACAGACTTTTTTCTTGTCATTGTTTCCTAAACAATACAGTGTAATAACTGTTTACATAGCATTTGCATTATATTAGCTCTTATAAGTATTCTAGAGAATATTTAAAGTATAAAGGGGGATTGTTTAGGTTATGGGTAAATACTGCACTATTTTATATAAAGGACTTGAGCAGCTATACGTAAGGGATTTTGATAACTCTAGGGAGTTCCTGGAGCCAGTCCCCTGTGGATACTGTGGGATGACTGACATCTCCAAATATATAGTCATTTGGGTTCTGACAAATAGAAAAGTACTTCTTTGCATGTGTAGTATTTTATGACTTTATTTTGTAAATTTTGGTTAACGCAGTAAGAAATTTAGAACTTATCTTCTTTTTACAAGCTTACTGCAGTGCATGGCATTCAGTCAGCTTTTGATGAAGCTATGTCATACTGTCGATATCATCCTTCCAAAGGATATTGGTGGCACTTCAAAGATCACGAAGAGCAAGGTAGGTAGACCCAGGCCCTCCTAAAACAGTTTTTGATGTTCTGAGGATGAAGCTCTTTTCTATAGGATGATGGCTATTGATGTTTTCTAGGTGTAGTTTACTTGTTCATACGGTTTTGACAGTTTTGAGGCTGTGATTCATGTAACTAGATGTGGTAATAACTGTCACATAGGAACAGATGTCAGTTTAATCTGTTAAATAATTGGTAATCTTTGTGAAGGCAATTCAGTTTTTGTTTTTTTTTTTTTGCGGTACTAGGGATTGAACTCAGGGGCATTCTACCTCCGAGCTACACCCCCAGCCCTAGTTTTTATTCTTTATTTTGAAACCGGGTCTCACTAAGTTGCAGAGTGCCTCACTAGGTAGCTGAGGCTGGCCGCGAACCCGGATCCTCCGGTCTCAGCCTCCCGAATGCTGGGATTACAAGCGTGCGCCACCACGCCCGGCCGGCAATTCAGTTTTAAAATATTTGGACTACAAAGAGGAGAAACATAGAGCAAAGATATTTCCTCCTTACCTAACAGTTGAATCATCTTGGAATTTGGAATCCTTTTTTCTTCTAGTCTTCAAAACAGGGGAGATGAAGTGTTGCTCTTAGAGTCCTATCTCTAGATGACCAGACTGTTTTCTGATGATACTTTATCATCTGTCATGGTGCAAGGTCTTCTAGTTCATATGGCTACTAATGTATTACTGTTCTTCACCGTATTTTACCAGAAATATGTCTACTACCTCCAAAAATGTGTCTTTAGCAGAATTTCCATACTCTGCATTTTCTTCCCTGAGAATAGTAACTCAGGATAAATTACTGCAGGAAAGATAGCCTTTGTGTAGGCAACATTTGGTGTAGGAAAGTTTGCCTTAGTTGGATAAAGTTGACCCAAGATTCTATTTTCTCCTACCCTAAGGAAGTCTGGAGTAACACTTATCTGGAACCCTTCATTGAGAGATAGCTCCCCAATTTTCCTCCCCTCACCCTTCTTAATCAGGGCAAGTCCCATATGTGAGTAACTTCAGAAGTTCTCTTTCATGTTCTTTGCTTTCTCACCTTCATGATCTTTTGTTTTGTCTTTTTTTTTTCCCCCTCAGCAAATTGGTCTTTATAATTGAGCATGTTAACTTGAGTTTGTGAAACCTGCATTTTCCTTTTGTTTCTAGTAGGTTTTGTTGAAAAAGACTATTTAATACATTTAAAACATGCGAAAGTAATTTCAACCCAATAGAATGGATTGTGATTTAGATAATTAAGCCCTAAAACCATGTGTACCTACTGAAATTGATTATCTTTAAAAGTCATGAATATCAGCTTTTTAAAAGTAAGAATTTAGCATCATTTGAAAAGGAAAGAACAAAGCTGGGCGTGGTGGCGCACCCTTGTAATCCCAGTATTCGGGAGGCTGAGACCGGAGGATCCAGGTTCCTGGCCAGCCTCAGCTACCTAGTGAGACACTCCACAACTTAGTGAGACTCGGTTTCAAAATAAAGAATAAAAAAAAAAAAAAATTGGGCTGGGGGTGTAGCTCGGAGGTAGAATGCCCCTGAGTTCAATCCCCAGTACCGCAAATAAATAAATAAATAAAAAGGAAGGAGCAATTCTTTATATGTGCTGTGTTTAACTTATTTGAGAAATTGTATTGGTATAGTAGCCATTAAAAATGAAGTATAGCCAGGTGTGGTGGTGCATGTATGTAATCCCAATGGTTGGGAGACTGAGACAGGAGGATTGCAGGTCTGAGGACAGCCTTAGCAATGTAGCGAAACTCAGCAACCAGTGAGACCTTGTTTCAAACAAAAAATAAAAAGGGCTGGGGGTGTAAATTAGAGGTAGAATGCCCCTGGGTTCAATCCTCAGTAAAAAGTTTTTGAGTATGTTGGGTAAAGATTTGTAAAATAGTTAGACACCAAAATAATTAGGCAATGTTTTGATTTGATTTCATATTTTAATAGATAAAGTCAAACCTAAGGCCAAAAGGAAAGAAGAACCAAGCTCTATTTTTCAGAGACAACGTGTGGATGCTTTACTTGTAGACCTTAGACAAAAATTTCCACCCAAATTTGTGCAGGTAATGAGAATGTGTGGCTGATTTTGATATGACACTTTTTCCTGATATACATATTTATTTTTAATTGAGAACTGTTTTGGGTATGATCTAAAAATACTGGTTTTCCTCATTGGTTTCAGAGGTAAAAAAAACAAAACAAAAAAACAAAAAACCTCTTCATCAAAGGAAAGGTTTTGAAAGACATAATGGAAGAAATGAATGAAGGGAATGGATTTAGCAGTGTTCAGTTTTCCTTATTGAATCTTTGCAAACTATGAAGTTTGCATATATACGATTTCATTTGAAAGGTTGCTAAAAGTATAACAGGTGTAACTGGAATATAACAGTTTAACAGTAAAACTAGAATATGAAATTTATATTGTTTTTATTCTACCTGCTACCTTTCTAGCTTGAATAGTCATGGGTGTCTATCTGAACAACTTAAATGATGAAATTCTTTTGTAACAAAAAAGTAGAGAACAGCCGGGCGTGGTGGCGCACGCTTGTAATCCCAGCATTCGGGAGGCTGAGACCCGAGGATCCGGGTTCGAGGCCAGCCTCAGCTACCTAGTGAGGCACTCTGCAACTTAGTGAGACTCGGTTTCAAAATAAAGAATAAAAACTAGGGCTGGGGGTATAGCTCGGAGGTAGAATGCCCCTGAGTTCAATCCCCAGTACCACAAAAAAAAAAAAAAAAAGTAGAGAACATTCATGGTAGAAGGTTTGACATGATAAAAGAAGGAGGCAGGGGTAATAATAGAGTTACATCATCTTGATATTTCAGTTATATGAATCCCACTATGTGATTTGGGAGGGGGAGGTTCCAGCAAAAATGTTTACCTGCCATTCTACAAAATGAGCTTTTAAAGAATGATGTGGTTACTTGATGGATTTTGTAAATATGTTATTTTCATAGTTAGTTTCCCTTCTTATGGATTGCATACACCCATAATCAGATACAGTTAAAAGCTATTTAAAGGATTTTCAAATGTAGTTTTAAAATAAATCATATTTTTCATACTCTGAGATGACTTTACAACAGGTCTCCCCTTTCCCTGACTCTACTATAGTTTGAGATATGTGTTATTGGTATGGTTATGTGGTAGTTTTGGGAACAGAGGATATAAGTTAGAACATAGGACAAGAAAGCTAGAAATCTTATGAATTATACTTGGAGATGGGAAAGTGTTTGTTGAATAAATTATAGCTGTGTGTCAGCTGATGTAAGATGTTAGGTGTGGGTAACCATTTATTCAGTGAGTTCATAATTAGTATTTACTAAGCCTGAAGGAAGAACACCTGTCCAGTATAGTAGGCACTAGGCACACATCACTGTTGAGCATTAGAAACACAGTTAGTTTGGGAAAATCCATTGGAGACTGGGTGCTCAAGTTTTTAATTTTGGGGAAAAGGGAGAGGTGCTTATTAGCATGTAGATACCTTGTATCTAGCACATACAAAAATTCCACAATTTCTGAAGCAAAGCAGATATTCTGCATAAGCTGCATTGTATGAACAGTCTAGGCACAGTGAGCCACTCTTACCAGGTAGAGAATGATGTGAACCCTCCCAGAATTCTTAAATACAGTCAAGGGCCAGCTCTGAAAGCGAGTTTTTCTGAGGATAGCAGTCTCAGGCTTTCTATGGTAACCCTTTCAAAAGTAGACTAGAAGTGTGGTATTGGCCTCGTATTGTTTTTTCATTTTGTTTTTAAACATAGAATGCAGAGTGTCATTGGCTGTGAGCCTTGAGGAAGAAAAAGGCATTTTTGAGCATTCTAACTTGTGTAATAGGACAGGGGAGATGTCAGACCCCAGTCAAATAAAATAATTGCTGTATAGAGTAAAGGACCTGACCTTGTTCCTGACCTCAAATACCCTCATCACTTTTTCTTATATTGTGTTTTCATAGTCCATGCATTGCATCCATTATGCTCAGAAGAAAATATCTCTTTTCCCCACTTTAGTTTCCAAAGTTGCCAACTTTAAAAGTCAGAGAATTTATCTGAAATTCATTCTCCTTTCTTACAATTCATCTAAGCCTCTAGAGACTTGAAAGCCTCCATTATTTCCTCTCATTAAGTTCTACCTAACTCAACTACTTTTTGTAAAGTATTATAACCTCCATATGGAGGTTGATGGCTTTGTTAGATGTTCAAGGGTTTTTGTGGTTGATGATTTTGTTCTAGGTTTAGATTTGTGTCTTTGCTGGAATGGATAAGAGATAGAAAATGACAAATTTGTCTTTTATGATACATAAATAGTAATTTTTCTTCATTAAGTCACTTATATTGCAACATGGATGAAGGTGTCATTTTAAGAAATTTGTAGGGAGGCTGAGACTGGAGGATCCGGGTTCGCGGCCAGCCTCAGCTACCTAGTGAGGCCCTCCACAACTTAGTGAGACTTGGTTTCAAAATAAAGAATAAAAAATAGGGCTGGGGGTATAGCTCGAAGTTAGAATGCCCCTGAGTTCAATCCCCAGTACTGCAAAAAAAAAAAAAAAAAAGAAAGAAATTTGTAAAATTGAGAAGGAACTTTGCCCTTTTGACCTGCTTTCTTTTATTTCTTCTTCTCCCCTCCCTCCCCCCATCCTTCTCTCCCTGTTTTTTAAATTACAGCAAAAGTCTGGAGAAAAGCCTGTCCCAGGTAAGGTTCATCTGATATTTTTATTAAACCTGAAATAAGATCTAACACCCTATTCTAACTCAGTTACAAACCATATGTGAGTTTAGCTATGGTGATTTTGTCCTTCTAGACTCTTTCATTGTAGTTTGTCACTCCTAACCTTTGAGATCTGTTGAATCGCCAATAATTGGTGCATTTGTGATACTAATACTGGTATTTAGAAGATGGCTTTGGGTGGAAAGAGGAGGTATTGAGTTATGAAGAAGCCAAAGTTATTTGAGGCTGTTTTTCATTGAAAATAGGTATCAAACTCTCAATGGAACTGGGATGAAACAATTATATATCTTTATACATGATATCTTACCTAAATGCCATTTGTTTTTGTCTAGTATCACAAATCTCCTTGAGTTAATAATAGGTTGCTAGGTTTATAACTGGAGGTCCTGCCTGAGGAAACAGCTAAGTGTAGACTTGAGATAAGCAGTTAAAAATGAATTTGAATTTGAAAGAGTGAACAATATATAGTAACCATTGTCTAAATTAATCTCATTCTTCTACCCTTATTCCTTCAACAAAACCAACCAAACAAACAAAAAATTACACATAAAAACAAACAAACAAAAAAAACCTGCTTTTGCTGTCTAGTGGATCATACAAAGAAAGAGTCAGAACCTATACCAGAAAGTATAAAATCTGAAGAGAAGGAAACCACAAAGAATGTCCAACAGACGGTGAGCACAAAAGGCCCCCCGGAGAAGCGAATGAGACTTCAGTGAGTACTGGACAAAAAAGAAGCTTTCAAGACTACTCTTGTCAATTATTGTATTTCAGTACTGTGGTAGGCTCTTGAGCTTTAAAACCCTGTGTCACAGTTCTCTCATTTGTATGGAATGCAGTTGTCTAAGAAAGGATGTTATCTCCCTTATGCTTTCTATGTAAATATTTCTTATGTGTCTTTTGTAACCTTTCCTCTATTGGACTTGAGCATTCCATGTGCTCACATGATATGTACCTTCAAAGACAAAATAAAAGGTACTTGTATATATTGCTTCATTATGGCTTTTTTCTTCTTATTGCTGTCTCTGAAGTTTTTCAGGTGCACTTTAAAGACACCAAGGATTAATATTAAAGTAGTAATAATTAAGCATATTTTCTTGTACTAGTTGCATATTCTTGAGAATTAAAATAATTAAGTTATTGACACTTGGAGAGAGAAAGAAAAGGAAAAACCTCACTCACTGTACCATCATCCCCAGATACTGCAAGGGTGTTGTGAATTTTGTGTTTCCTTTTTCTATACAGAGATGTTTCTTTAACTACTTGGTAATTATTCTGTTCATACATTTTTACTTTGTCATATTTACTTTTATCATTTTATTCTACTGCTTGTAAGCATTTTCCCATGTTTATTTAGTTTTTTTTTTTTTAAAAATAAGCTTTTATTTACTTTCATAATTTTATTGGTGCATTGTAATGATACAACGTAGTGAGATTCAAAATGAGGGCTGTCTTAGAATGCACGTTGAGATTATCATCTTGGACCAGCCCAGTTTGAATACATAGTATTTGTCTAGGTGGGATTCATACACAAACAGACATTCCTAGGGACCTGGTGTAATCTTTATGGTGCAGTCTTTGATGTCCTCTCCACCCAGCAATGGCTAATGCCTCCTTCCTCCAAGCTTGTCACATATCTGCCTCACTGACCTTCTTTATTGTAACTTGTGACAATTGTTAGTTTCTGATTAACTTTTATGATGCCTTGTCTAAAGTTTCTATAAAAGTAAGGTGCTGGCTACAGATAGGGAGGGGAATTGTCATCTATCTCCTCCCCAACCTCCCAATTATTAAATTCTCTTAAAATTGTTGTATTAGGCTTTGTGTTGTTGTCATGCGAGAAGACTATTGCCAGGAAGCTGCCTTGAGCAGTGACCTTCTGTGACAAGAACCACGGAATAATTTTCAGGATGCTGTCTGAGCAGCGACCTTCTATGCCAGGAACCACAGAATAATTTTCAGGGAGCTGCACGAAGCAGCAAACTTCCATGGCCGGACTATGGAGCAAGCAGTGTCTGATAGAGCCCACAATAAGTGGCACCTATCACACAGGGGCTCAGTGTGGGACTGGAAGCCTCAGAGTTTCTGTGGAAACCTCAGAGTTTCGGTGAGTCACTTGCACCCCTTTAACCACCAAGCGACCAGTTTGAAAGGGGAAGAATTCGGCTTATAGATCACATCAATATAGCTTCCCCTTGTTTGCTTAAGCAGGGGAAAGCTTTAGATTGGATTGCACAATCCTGCCCTTGGTTCCCCGAGGAGGGAATATTAGATCCTGAGGTGTGGGATCGGGTAGGTCAAACTTTGAAACAATATCAACATCAGGGAATGAAAGTACGAGTAACCGTCTTTTCTACTTGGGCTCTTGTTAAAGCTTATTTAGAACCTCTCCACGAGACCCAAGCTTTCCCTGTCGTTAACAAGGAGACTCCCCCACCCCCACCCCCCCCAAAAAAGGAGATACACCGTGCCGCTGCTCAGCCTTGGGTTCCTCCTGAGCTGTCTGTAGAAAAAAATGAGAATAAACATAGTAGTATCTTTTTTCCTCCACCAGCTCATGGTCTCTGAATAATACTTTTAGAACTATAAACGAGATTAAATGCAGGACAGAACAAGGTGACAGAGTTCTATTTTCCAGTAAATCAAGAGCATCTTTCTCTTGATTTTAAATTTTTAAAAAGCTCTCATTCATTCTTTACTGATCCCTGCTTAAAATAATGCTTGGCTTTTAAAATACAGTGAGGAATGCATATCTCAGAATTTTAAAAAACCTAAATATGTGGGGTTTTCTCCTTAAAGAAATATGCAGTGGTAATGTCTGATGTATAGTCTTCCTCCAGGTGACAAGTGGCCACTTAAATCATTTTATTTAGTATCAGCTTTGGCTAGTGGACTCAGCCTCAGACATTCCCTGCTGTACAGGCTTTCATATTTGTGTCCATCTTGTAATTTGTTGCTCACTCACTGGCACAAAATAGGTATCTGTTTTAAAATCTAAAAACTTTAAATCAGACATAATGCTTAGTACCCTGACAGCATAAATATGATACCTGAAGAATTAAAGCTATAGGATGTTTGTGTTCTATCTAATCTTTATGTATGTTTGTAAGTGCAATGTATTGTCTGTTTATGGTACCAAAAATTGATTTTCAAATAAATGAGTACTTATAAAATAATAATAACAACAACTAAAATGTATCTAAATACCTTTCAGTTCACGTGACTTAAATTCTTTAAAAAATGCTAACTCAAATTTGTTGGTAAAAATAAGAGTAAAAGATAATTAAAAATTATTAACATGATTCCTTTTCAGGATGCTTACCAATCAGGATTGTATCTATTTTTTATGTTTAAAGTATAATGACCATGTTTGTTTAGGTTTTTTCCTTTACAGGAGGAAAGAAGACTTAAAATACTAACTATGCTTGTTTAACATCTTAGTTTTCACAAATAATCTAAAACCACTATAAATTAAAATTGGTGGATTGGATAAATATAAGTAATACGGACTTTTGAAAATGTCTATTCTTTTTTTTTTTTTTTTTTGCGGTACTGGGGGTTGAACCCAGGGGCATTCTACCTCCGAGCTATACCCCCAGCCCTATTTTGTATTCTTTATTTTGAAACAGGGTCTCATTAAGTTGCAGAGTACCTCACTAGGTAGCTGAGGCTGGCTGCGAACCTGGATCCTCCGGTCTCAGCCTCCCAAATGCTGGGATTACAAGTGTGCGCCACCATGGCCGGCTGAAAATGTCTATTCTTGAAAAATTTAAATTGTGTAGATTGAAATGCTAAACATATAGAGTATTCTTGACCTTTTTAGCATCAACAAAGGATAATGTATGTAGGTCTGTCAGATGTATTTAAGATTGCCTTCTTTCGGACATTAAACATAAATTACTGAGTTAAAATTTTAATTAGGATGTATTTCTATATATAAAAGGCAAAAAAATTTTTAGGGTATGTTTGATTAACAACTATTAAAAACAAAGTACTTTATTTTACATAAAATAGATAATTTATCCAAATTAAAAGATTTTTATAAGGGTTGGATTTAGTATAAGAAAGTTCAATAAATAAAAGGAGGTATTTATCAATATAAAGAGGTATTTTAGTAAGAAGGTTAAAGAAATGAGAAAAATGCTTTTAGATAAAAAGGATTTCACATGGCAGGATTTTGATCTAAGTGAGATATTCTGTAAGGAAAGAAAAAGATGAGAATAAAATTCAGAAGGTTAAGTAAGTTACAGAGGGCTTGGAAAAGTTAGTAAAGGCTAAGATTTAAAAATTTTTGTATGTGTAATAAGATTGGTTAATATCAAAAAAGAATTATTTAAATGGTTTTCTAAAAGACATTTAATGCTTTGATTCTATGTTTAAAACAATTAAGTTTTCTTTAGATATTGACTTGTTCTTGGTAAAATTTTACAAAATATTAAGCTGTAAGCAAAGTTATTTTTCACATTTTATTAAGGCAGTTTCCTGTATTTTCTTAAAACAATAGGGTTTCTTCTTGCTCTAGGTAACAATTTACTAAAGCCTAGCTTAAAGATCTTACAGCTTTATCAAGATACTTTCTTGGCTAGACCTCTGGTCACTGCATTTTATTTATGTTTTATTTTTATTTTTCTTACTGGTGCATTGTAATCATACATCTTTGTTAGGTACAAGCTGGTAAAGGCATACATGCACATATCTCTCATTTAACCCTTCCCCAATTCCCGTTCCATTCCCTCCCCCTCCCTCCTCAAGTTCAGTTTAGTGATTGACTTTTGATATGTTTGTGAAAGTACATCATGTGCATTAGGGTGTTCCCCCCCCCATCACATTCAGTTAAGTCACATCCCTTGCTTATTTAAGGTTTCTCCTTCATCTAGGGTCCCTCTTATGACCCACTTTCTCCCTAGCTTCTGCATATTAGGGAGAGCATACAATTTTTTACTTTTTGTAGCTGACTAATCTCACTTAACAATGTTTTCCAGTTCCATCCATTTCCCTGCAAATGACATGATTTTGTTCTTTATGGCTGAGTAAAATTCCATTGTGTACATATCCCATAGTTTTGTAATCCATTCATCTTTTGGACATCTTGGCTGGTTCCACAGTTTGCCAATTGTGGTCACTGCATTTACTCTTTTTTTTTTTTTTTCAAGTTGGTGATAATTCTTTTACAGGGTCTCAAAGACATATGCTGGAAACTCATTCACTGACTCAACTTATCCTTAGGTCTTCTAAAAAGGGTTACTTCGATGGAAAATGAAAAGATTATTCTTCATTAATGACTATTGGCATAGGATATGCTTGTGTAAAAAAGAATGATAAGTATGTTTAAATTCCAGGTGAAACTTCAGACCATATCAAACAAATTCAGGAGATGACTGAAGAAATCAAAAGGCTAAAGTTAAAACCTTAGGGAATGACAGTCACTGGAGTAGCAATGCCGAGGACAAGGCTACCATCCAGAGGGTGGATCCAAAATCGTATAGATTGGGTTAATAACAAGCTAAAACTCCAGAAAACATATTTCTAATGATGTTGGATATTATCAGGTTTGACCTGCCACCTACCATTTACTTAAACAATATTGCAAGCCGGGCGTGATGGCTCACACTTGTAATCCCAGCATTTGAGAGGCTGAGACTGGAGGATCCCGGTTCGTGGCCAACCTCAGCTACCTAGTGAGGCATTCCACAACTTAGTGAGACCCTGTTTCAAAATAAAGAATAAAAAATAGGGCTGAGGGTGTAGCTCAGAGGTAGAATGCCCCTGAGTTCAATCCCCAGTACCGCAAAATAAATAAACAAACAAAGAATACTGCATATTTGCCCAAACTGCTTCTTAGCACAAGAGATAGTTTCTCAATAGGGGTATAATTTTATAGGAAAATCTAGGTGAGTTCATTTGTGTATTTCATAAAACATTACAGTATGTTTTAGACCTAAAAGATAGACTTGGCTAGTCTATATACCTAGAAAGGGAAATAAAAAGGTAGAGTTTTTCTTACTGGTTTCATTTCTGATGCCTAGCAACAGCTTAACGCCATATAATGAACTACCAGGCTGTTGTGTGCCCAGAGGAGACAGTGGGCTCCATCAGATAAATTGCAAAGATCAGAATGTGTAAGAGCCTATCCTTGATAGGTGATGATAGGGAAAGAGGATTCATTTGGGACCCCATGAGGGAGCTTCTAGATACTTTTAACTGAGCTATAGGTCTAGATTACGATAACAATACCATTTGAGATAATGTCATTGGCATTATGATTTTAAAAAGATCTGTTACAGTGTGAATACCAGTTATGCTTGAAGAATTCTGGCAGGAGATACCCTCAGCCACCTTCATGTAGCCGCTTCCAACTGGAACTGTTACCACACTTAAGAAGAACAAAGAAGTTTATGTGGTGACTGATTACTGGAATGTGATTCTGGCTGGAATAGAATTCCTGCTTCCACCTGTACTGCTGCCATGGTTCTTCGCCTTTCCATTCAAAATGCTAAATATTCGCAGGACTTCAAAAGAACTATACAAAACTTGGCAGATTCAGATTCACATCAAACAAAAAATCCTATCACGCCCATCCTTTTGTAGCCACTATACCACTTTATAATTCAATGGGAATTTTTTAGCATCTATATAAATGAGAATATGTGATTTTTGTGTTTATGTGCTTGACTTATTTCACTTAAACTAGTCTTCCATTTCCACCAGTGTTGTCAGAAATGACATGGTTTCATTTTATTTGAGAGCAGAATAATATTTCATCATGTATATATAATATGTTACATTTTCTTTATTTATCCATTGATGGATACTAGGATAGTTAGTTCCATATCTTGGCAAGTATTCAAACCATCATTGGAGTACAAATCTCTCTTCAATATGCTGATTTCTTTTCCTTCAAATACATGCCCATTAGTGAGATTCCTGGATCATATGGTAGATATATTTTAACTTTGAGAAACCTCCATACTGCTTTTATATAATGGTTGCAGTAATTTACATTCCCATCAACAATAGATGAGAATTCCCTTTTTTCTGAATACATGCCAGATTTTTTGTTTTGTTTTTATTTATTTATTTTTCCTTTGTCGCAATGGGGTTTTAACCCGGGGACATCCTACCTCTGAGCTACACCTGCAGCCCTATTTTATTTTTTTATTTGGAAACTGGGTCTCCCTAAATTGCTGAGGCTAGTCTCGAACATGCAGTCCTCCTGTCTTAACCTCCGAAGTATTGGGATTACAAGTGTGTACCACCATGTGTGGTACATGCCAATTTTCGTTGTATTTTTGTCTTTTTGATAATGGCCATTCTAACTAGGGGAGAGGTAGTATCTTATTGTGCTTTAGATTTGCATTTCCTGATGGTTAATAATGTATTTTTCAAATACTTGTTTTCCAATTGTTTTTTTTGTTTGTTTGTTTTTGTGACACTGGGGATTGAACCCAAGGGTGTTGTACCTCCCCAGACATATTTTACTTTTTAAAATTTGAAACAAGATTTTGCTAAGTTGCTTAGGGTCTCACTAAGTTGCCAAGGCTGGCCTCAAACCTACAATCCTCCTGTCTCAGCCTCCCCACTAGTTGGGATTACAGACATGCACCACCACATCTGGCTCCATTTGTTTATCTTTTAAGAAATGTCTATTGAGATCATTTGCCTATTTTTATTTAGCTTATTTTTTTTATAGTACCAGGAATTGAACCCAGAGATATTCTACTTCTGAGCTATACCCCAGCCCTTTTTATTTTTTTGTTTAGAAACAAAGTCTTGCTACATTGCTGAGGCTGTCCTCAAACCTGGGGTCCTCCTGTCTTATCCTCCCAAGTACTGGGATGTGCCACCATGTCCAGCTGTCATTTGCCCATTTTTAAATCACATATGTGTTTTCATGTGTAAAAATCAATTGGTTGTAAATATGTGGATTTATTTCTGGGTTCTCTGTTCTGTTTATTGACATTTGTTATATGCTTCAGATATATAGTTTGAAGATATTTTCTAGGTTATCTGTTCATTCTTTGGATTGTTTCCTTAGCTGTGCAGAAACTTTTTAGTTTAATGTAGTCCTGTTTGTCATGACCTGAAGCATTTCACCTATGTTTACTTCTAATGCTGTCAACCCTTTAGGTCTTACGGTTAAGTCTTTGGCTGTTTTGAGTTAGTTGATTTTGTAAGTGATAGGTGATAAGGGTCTAATTTCATTCTACTTCTGAATATCCAGATTTCCCAGCATCGTTTAAATAGTGCTCCTTTCTTGAATACGTGTTCTTGGTACCTTTGTTAAAAATCAATTGGTTGTAAATATGTGGATTTATTTCTGGGTTCTCTGTTCTGTTTATTGACCTGTGTGTCTGTTTTTATACTGGTATCATGCTGTTTGGGTTACTATAGCTTTGTAGTATCTTTAAAATCGGGTATTGTGATGTCGGTAGCTTTGTTCTTTTTTGCTTCAGATCTTTTGGTTGTTTGGGGTCTTTTTCAATTCTCTACAAATTTTATGAGTTTTCATTTCTGTGGAGCATGTTATTGGTATTTTGATAAGGGTTAATTATATATTTTGATCATATTTGAACCATGGATTATTTAGAAGCCTGTTTAAATTTGAAGCAGATGGATATATTTTTCCTTTACATTGCTTCTTTTATAAGAAAGTATATATTCTGAGGTGATTAGGGAACATACACTATATAGGTTTTCAGCATTTATTGGCACTTTCTTTAGAATCATGGATATCATTTATTTTGGTAAAACCCATGTGCATTTGAACCTAATTTGTGCTGTAGTTTAGTGTTGTGTATGTCAATATGATTAATTTGATTACATTTCCCAAATCTCTTTCTTTATTCATTTTTGTCCACTTTTGTATTAATATTGAGAAAAGTACATTAATGACCACAAGTGGATTTTTTGTTCTTTTATCTCTCAAGGCTTTCTTTCTAGATCTTCAAGCTCTTTATTACATAGCTACAAATTGCTGTTGAATTTTATTATTAAATATATCCTCTTTTTCTCTGTAACTACTTCCTATTTTCTGCTATTAGCTTTGTTTCTTCAGATTTCCTTTGTAAATATAAGTTTGTCAAAAATTCCAGATATTTAGCAGCATATGTTACTGCCTCCTAATTAATCCTTGGAACTTGACCCACAAAAACATGTTAAGATGTGATTATAGGTTGTGAGTAGAGCCATTAAGCATATCTTAGGGAGACATGGCAGCCTCTTACAGGATGAGTTTCCCAGTTGCAGTCATTACAGTGCCTCCAGCCACAGGTGGATAGACCCCTCAGGAGAGCTCTGGGCTTCCTTCACTGATAAAGGAGACTCAATCATCCAAAGCCTCCTAGAATTAATTCCCCAACTTAAATCTCAAAGTTTCTTCTTCTTTTTTTTTTTTTCCCCCCCTGCGGTACTGGGGATTGAACCCAGGGGCATTCTACCTCCAGGATACATCTCCAGCCCTATTTTTTAGTCTTTATTTTGAAACAGGGTCTCACTAAGTAGCTCAGGCTGGCTGTGAACCCGGATCCTCCGGTTTCAGCCTCTCAAGTATTGGGATTACAAGTAATCCACCATGCCTGGCTTCTTCCTTTTCCATTAGTGTTCTTTCTAACTTTCCCTGTAGAGCATTGGGAAATGTATTTAGTTCACATTGTGACATTGCCGTCCCCAGAATATTTTGATTTTTCTATGAGCTTGGTCCTATGGCTAAAAGGAGGGAGAGATTCCTTTAGGTCCATCATTATAAGCTCTCTGATGTGAAATTTAGAGTCTTGGAGCTCATGAACATCCAATATAGTTAAATCCACCCATCTCACCCCTCAGTCCTGGAGGTACTTTCAGTCACCATAACAGTGGTCATTTGGTCCCTTTGCACACCTGCATCAATAGGGCACTTCATCACAATCAACACTGAGTGGTAATTTAATGAATTGTGATGCCACTACATGCGCATTCCCCACTGGGTGGGAGCTCAGCAGTGTATTTGAGGCTGTAGACATGCCCAGACCATTCCCAGATTCCCATTTTGTGTGTGTGTGTCTTGGAACCATACTTGGTACCAGGTCCTATATCTGTCAAGATCCAGCCCAGAAAGAAATCCACCAAGAGAAATTGCTATAAGAGATTTTCAAAAAGGTATTATTGGACTGAAAAGAAAAAGGGAATATTGAGGTACGTACCTCAGCAGCTCCAAGAATGGGGAAGCAAAGGGAAGAGATTAGTTTTTTTGTAACCTAGATCCTTTTCTACTGGGCCTCATTCATGTATATGGACCTGAAATGTGGAGGATAGGTCATCGTGTTGGTGATGCTGGTCATCTAGGAGCTCAGGAAGGTAGTCTTGTGGAGCTGATAGCTGGACCTTTTACAAAGTGATGCTGAGGTAGTGCTGTACCTCAGGAGATTGGGAGAAGGTTCCCCAAAACCACAATTCAGATCTCAGAGAGAGGGTTACTGCACACTTGGGGTTGGCATCAAGGCTATTTGTGGTATGGCCTGATGGAGCTGGTAGTGGGCTGTGGTCAGACTGGTGTTGGTTGCCCAGCGGACTGGAGAATGGCCTCCTCTGACCAGTTCTCAGCCTTCTTTTTCTTTCTTTCTTTCTTTCTTTCTTTCTTTCTTTCTTTCTTTCTTTCTTTCTTTTTTTTTTTTTTTTTTTTTTGTGGTACTGGGGATTGAACCCAGTGGCATTCTACTTCCAAGCTATACCCCCAACCCTATTTTTTATTTATTTGGAAACCGGGTCTCACTAAATAGCTGAGGCTGGCTGCGAACTTGTGATTCTCCAGTCTCAGCCTCCCAAGTACTGGGATTTCAAGCATGTACCACCACGCCCGGCTCAGTTCTCAGACTTCTGAAGAGGGAGCACTCTTCTGGTACTTGTCCATTTGAAGGGGCCTGATGGAGCTTTTGCTGGTTATATGGTAGTGACCAATGTCACCACAGAGTGAAGAATCAATAGCTGAGGGTATGCAGAGAGAGTCAGCAAGGAATCCAGAGGCACTTACCTTTTCGAAAGTAGCTTTGCCTTCTAGTCTCCCTCTAATGCCCTCCTAGGCAAAACTCTTTAGGAAGCCAGCTCACAGTACAGGAGCATAATCTACAGAATCCTAGCCCCATGGGGCATGCCAGTATATGTCCATCTTCCCTCATTTACTTGCTTTCTTATCCTGGGGATTGAACCCAGAGACATCCTACTTCTGACCTACACCTTGAGCCCGTTTTTATTTGTTTTTGTTTTGAAACTGGGTCTCGCTAGGTTGCTGAGGCTGGTTTTAAACCTGTAATCCTCCTGTCTCAGCCTTTCAAGTACTGGGATTAAAGATTTCTACCACCATGCCCAGCTCCAATATATGTACATTTCAAGTAAGGAGATGGCTTATCACCAGCATAAGATATGTCAGCAGTATTAGTACTAATAGGTTGTGTTGATGGTAGGGGATGCACCGTGGTCCTATAATCTTGTTGACTGAATGTAGCCATACACATCCAGGATAAAACTGGGAGGCATCACAAAGTAATGGTACCTTTTTTGGATCAATTGCATGAGGAGAAGTCTGCCTACTTTCACTGGTATAGGAGGCTCAGGGATACTTTTATGGGTATTAACATAGTTTCTGCCTTTGACATTAACAACAGTGGTAGTCACTGGACAAGCCAACGTGGGAGGGTGAATATACTTGTTGATATATGAAGACAATCTCTTCAGTAGAGCAAATGTGACAAACTTTGTGGATATTCACAGAAATATTTAAGAAAGATTTTTAGGAAACAGAATTGTAAAAACAAACAGCATATGAGTTCCCTCCACTCCTGCCCCCCACACTGTGTTGTGGCCACTCTGCTGTGTATTAGGACTACTGAAGTGGAAAAGGTGAGTATGATGAGAAAGGAGCACCTGGAAGTAGTAAATAGTGACATTTTATGTGAGTCCTGCTCTTATTGGGCAAGAGGAGTTGAAGCATGTTTTCTTGAAAGAATGTGATTGTTTTTGAAACATTTTTTTTTGTGACTGGCATCCCAGGAAAGCAAAGGAAAGAGTGCCAGTACAGGATTTTTTTTTTTTCCTAGTCAGTGTAGAATTGAAAAAGCAAAGGAAAGCAAAGGAAAGGGTGCCAGTACAGGATTTTTTTTTTCCTAGTCAGTGTAGAATTGAGTATTTGAAATTCAGATTTGTGTCCTGCATTTTGTTGGCTTGGATTTAAGATGTGATAATATATATAGCTTATATATGAATCATAAGAGAAATCTCTTAAAAATATTTTTTTTGCCTTAGAAACAGGTAGTTGGAAGCTTAAAAGTATACTTTGGAGATGGAGAATTGATATCCAGAGTGTTGAAAATCAAAATATGATTGAAATACAAAAAGCTGTACATACTATGTACATCTTGGCAAGATAAGCATACACTGGTAAAACCCACACTATGCGCAAAACCCCCAAATCAGCTGTTGTAGAAATTTCTTGTCTCTGAATTTTCTTTTCCATTGGTCTATGTGTCTGTCCATTTGCCAATACCATGCTGTTTTTGTTACTATAGCTCTGTAGCATAATTTAAAATATGTAATATTTTTCTTCTGTCTGACATAAAATTTCACATAGAAAAATGTCTTCCAAGTTCATCCATGTTGTAACAAATGTCAGGAATTATTTATTTTTTCAAGGTTGGATAATATCCCATTGTATTATATGCTGCATTTTCCCTATTCATCCATTCGTGGACATATAGATTGTCTCCATGTTTTTGCTATTGTAAATAATTGGACAATGAAAACGAGAGTGTAGATATGTCTTTAAGACCCTGATTTCATTTCTTTTAGATATAAACCCAGAAGTGAAATTGCTGAATTACATAGTATTTTAGTTTTTTTATTTTTACTTTTTCTTGGTAGTGGGGATGGAATCCTGGCCTTGTGCATGCTGAGCAAGTGTTCTGCCACTTAGCTACATCCCTAGCCTTATTTTCAGTTGGAGGAAATTCCATATTATCTTCCATAGTGGTTATTACCAATTTACTTTCCCACCAACAGTGCACATCCTCAGCAACACTTACCTTTTTTTCCCCAATAATATTCATTCTATCAAATATGAGGTGATCTCTGGTTGCTTTTGGTTTGCATTTTCTTCATATTTATTTCAAAATATCAACTTAATACAAATATGGTAAATATATGTACATATTATATATATATCTGTATATATAGTATATAGTATATATGTATATAGAAAGCATATGTAACGTGTAAACATATGTATTTACATATATATATTTTATATATATATATATATACACACACACACACACACACACACACATACGTGTGTGTGTGTGTGTGTTGCTGGCGATTGAACCCAAGGGCATTCTACCTTTGAACTACTCTACACCCTCAACCCTATTTTAGCTTTTATTTGGAAACAGTCTCACTAAGTTGCTAGGGCTGTCTTTGAACTTGCAATCCCCCTGTCTCAGCCTTTCAAGTACTGTTATTACAGGCATGTACTATCATACTCAGCTCAGTAAATATATTCTTAAAATAGTACTATATTTTACAGTTTACTGATGATTAGTAACACAGAGCATCTTTTAATATACCTGTTAACCAGGTATATATTGTGATTTCTTATGAGTTTATGTTGCCTTGGCATCTTTTTAATGAATATACAAGAGTATGTATTATTTTTAATCACTGAATCAAAATTATTCAAGTATTCATTTGTTCAACCAACCTCTTTATTGTGGTAAAAAACAAAACAAAACAAAATTTATCATCTTGAGCCAGGTGTGGTGGTGCAGGCTTGTAATTCCAGTACTTGGGAGACAAGAAGATCTGGGGGTGGAGCTTGGAGGTAGAATGCCTCTGGGTTCAATCCCTGGTACTATAAAAAAGAAGAAAAAAAAATTGTCTTTACCATGGTTTTTTTTGTTTGGGTTTTTTTTTTTTTTTTTTTTTTTTTTTTTTTTTTTTGGTGTGGTACTGGGGATTGAACCCAGAGGCATTCTACCTTTGAGCTACACCCCCAATACGATTTTATTTCTTACTTGGAAACAGGGTCTCACTAGGTTGATGAGAGTCTCACTACTTGCTGAGACTGGCAGCTCCTGTTTCATGTTGTCTGAGCTACAATCAGTATAACTTACGATGTTGGGTCCACTTCTACAACTTTGTTTTGAAATAGGTACCCTAGTCTAATATGATATTATATGGGAATACTAGACTACTGGATCAACTATGCCAACTACCATTTAATATTGTTACTCACTGAGGCTCACTGCCTTATATAGAGTAACATAAAGCAAATTCATATCCAGAACGTGTATCTATTTCTATAAGAATGAATCATCCCGCAGCCGGGCGTGGTGGCGCACGCTTGTAATCCCAGCATTCGGGAGGCTGAGACCGGAGGATCCGGATTCACGGCCAGCCTCAGCTACCTAGTGAAGCACTCCGCAACTTAGTGAGACTCGGTTTCAAAATAAAGAATAAAAAAATAGGGCTGGGGGTATAGCTTGGAGGTAGAATGCCTCTGAGTTCCATCCCCAGTACCAAAAAAAAAAAGAATGAATCATCCCTTCCAGTATGGTAGGAATCAAATGTCAATTTCTTACTAAATGTTTTTCAGGGGATAGAGTCAAACTGGGGGCTCAGCTTGGTCTTTACTGCTGGTTGACTGGATACCAAAAGCAAATGTAGCTAGATTTGTTTTGATATGTAGAAATCCATGTACATGGACCCATGAGTAGCCTTGATCTCTTCCACTTGTTTTGGTACTTGCCATGTGCCTGTTTAATTAGTGCTGGGTGGCAAAGCCAAGCCTAGTTAATGCCAAATTAGTTGCTGGACATTTTGTCTACATGCCATTTATTGCAGCTTCCCTGGTAGTTGCTCTCTGGTGAGCATTAACCTATAATTCACCAATCTTTTCAAACGTATGCACGCCCACATCTCCATGCTTCCTTCCCGTTCTTTTGTTGTTCATTTTCCAATCATTATCTTTCAGACCCTTCTACAACCAGCCAAACCATTTGCTATTTCCTAGTATTCTGTATATAGAAGTTCTACTTGGGCCGTATCTCTTTGCACACAAAGTGGATGGCTGTATACACTGCCTGAAGCTCAGCCTATTTTGGAGTATTTTCCCTTGCATTTTTGTCTGTCCAAGTCAACTACTGAGGGAGGCTATATGATAAAACTGCTGGTTATTTCTGGTTTGTGTGCACACAATGTGTACTGATGTATCCATAAACCCAAGTTGGGCTTTTTCCTCTTCTCCTTCAGTTTGTCATGTAGGATTCTGTCTACAGGCAAGAACTATGAACTGCAGGAGGAGAGCTAGTGCTATGGAGCTTGGGTTACCTGCTCAGACACTGTGTTATATTCTTTGTTCCTGCTTGCACTTGAGCCTGGCTCTGCCATTCTTATGTTAGATTATTACTGACTCCAAACCTTATGATTTGGTGGAATTGAGAGAACCCAACTCTGTCTGACAACTCTGGCCACAAGACCATTTGGTTTTCCATGTTCAGGTACTTTCTTTGACTACATAGTGACTTGATGTCTATAGCCAGGTGATCAAGTAGCATCTTTCGAAAGGCATGATTTTCTGCTGCAAATGACATCTCTACTACTGAACCCTCAGAGGAATACACTGTGATTCTCCCATTTGGGCTTACCACAAACTCTATTTGATACTTTTTTATTTCTTACCACTGATACCTTCAACATTATATGGTCTGTCAGAGAATATGACCTCAGTTAAGGTCTGTTGGTATCATAGTCTGCATCTGGTTCAGAGCTATTTTCTATTCTCGATTTCACTTAAAACTGGCAGCACCCCCTCCCCCAGTTTTTGTTTTTATTTTTTGATAGTGTTGGGGATTGAAACCAGGGCCTTGTGCCTGATAGAAAAGGACTCTACCACCGAGCTACATCCCAAGCCCCAACCTGGCAGTCTAATATGTTAGCAAATACAAGCACCAGAGCAGTGGTCCTAGATATCAAATTTGCTACCTATATAAACCAAAACAGTTCCTGGGCATTATGATTCCTTCTTCATGGTAGGAAGCAAGAGATGGAATAATTTGGCCTTACTTTGGAAGGACTAACCCAGCCTATTCCTGAAAGTTAGACAACTAAAACTTCTATTGATGGTAGCATGTCGCTGATCACAATTTATTCTTCACAGAGTATCTTCTACCCTCTGAGCTCACATGTCTTAGCAAAGCCTTCAGTGTGATCACCACCTCTTCTACGTAAGCCTGTATTAATCAGCATGATGTAATCAATCTAGATAAATGTAGTATTCTATGGGATATCCAGCCTACTCTATATTATGATAAAGGTTAGAAGCATGAGAATCTCTGAGATATGAGCTACTAGCCTCAGATTAATCAGGTTTGGAACATGTAATATTATAAATGTTTACTTCTCTGTTTTTACATAGACTCAGGGCTTCTTAGACTCATTTTTGCCCGTCTGCTGAGACTATGATGAAATCTATGGGTACTTTCTCAGCATAAGAAAAGGACACTCCCAATTTATTGAATATGATATTATAGGACCCCTAAACTTATTCCTGCTTCTGGTCCAAGTTTGTGCATCAAGTGGACTATATAATATTCTGTGTTTTGAGTTTCTTTTCTTAATATCTGGAACCATGCCCTGCATATTGCATGCTCTAAACATAGCTTTTTTAATGACTAAGGAAAGACATGGATGGGTGTTGTCACTGGATTGTATGCCAGGTAAAGAAATTCCCCACTTTCAAAACTATTGTTAAATATATGTGAGCAAACATTAGACCTCTTCCTTAGCAATCCTAAAATACTAAGCACTCCAAATACCTTTTCCCTAAATAAGAGTTTCTTTTCCCAATACCTTTAAACAATATGGATTCTCATTTTCCCTTCTGGAGGCATTTTCTTTTGTCTTTGGTTTTTTCCTCTTATAACTGGAGAGAACATTGCTCTGCCCATAACCTTAGAGAGTGTTGGACTTTTATGATTTTTTCTCTTCTAAAAATTATATTCAAACATGAATATATTTTAAGTAACATTCATTTATAATCCAAGGTACTTCAACACCCCTCCCCATTTGTTCCATTTTTCCTTTTACACAAGAGCTACACTAGATGTTGTAGAAAATATTAAGATGAGTAAAAGTCATACACCCTGCAAGTCAAGTACCTTACCAGTAGATTTATGGATGAAGGAGAATACAATGAAGAGATAGTAAATAAAGGAAAACTAATGTAAGTTATGAGACTAGTGTCAATCGGCATAAGAATTGTGATTATTTTTCATGTCTCCAGTTATGGTAGTCAAATGGGACACTATCCAGGATGGTAAGTGTTCACACAATACTGTGTTGGCCGAGTTGAGGCACAGTCACCCCACCCTCGCATCTCTCTTTGCTTTAACTTCTTTATTGTGGACATTTTTATACCGCTTGTAACCACTAGAAGCCAGGGGTGGTGATGCATGCCTATAATCCTAGCACTTGGAAGTCTGAGACAGGGGGAGCACAGGCTCAAGATCAGCCTCAGCACCTAGCAAGACTCTCAGCAACTTAGTGAGACCCCATTTCAAAACAAAAAATAAAAAGGGCAGAGGGTGTAGCTTGGAGATAGCACACTCCTAGGTTGAATCTCCAGGACCACCACCAAAAAAAGAAGAAAAAAAAAAAGATTGAGATAATTTTATAACTAGCCACTTTCCAATGTCAGCTATTATAATGTCTTACGTATATCATCCTACTCTTCACCCTCATTGAAAGAAAACCCAAACCATGTTCTTGATTCATCAATAAATTTTTTGCCACTCCATTCTATTTCTCTCCCAACTTCCTTACCTAATCCTACCTCTTGTCCCACCCTTCTTTTTGTTTTCACTTTCAGCAGTGCAGCTCTAATGGCCTACCTCTTCCAGGACATAGATCCATAAAGGTCAGCCCTGGACCCTGAAGAACTCAGGGGAAGGAGCCAGACCAGCAGTGCCTCACACTCTATCCTTTTCTACTCTGGACAGATGGCTCCATAATAGTAGTTATGGAGGATAAAGCATCCATGAGACTCACTCTTCTGTTGCTCTGGCTTGAAGTGTCCCTGTCTCCTGGACTCTCCCAGGCTGGGCCCACCCAACGCCTCAGTTCTCCAGAAGTGGTGATCCCCTTGAAGGTAACCAGCAGGGGCAGAGGTGCAAAGACTCCAGGATGGCTCTCCTACAGCCTACTGTTTGGGGGCCAGAAACATGTTGTCCACATAAGGGTCAAGAAGCTGTTGCTTTCCACACATCTCCCTGTTCTTACCTACACAGTGCAGCATGCCCTCCTGGAGGATCACTCCTTCATCCCTGATGACTGTTACTATCATGGTTATGTGGAGGGGGCTCCTGAGTCCCTGGTTGTTTTCAGTGCCTGTTTCGGGGGCTTTCGGGGAGTGTTGCGAATAAATAACTTCATGTATGAAATCGAACCCATCAGGCACTCTACCACCTTTGAACACCTGGTTTATATGGTACACAATAATGAAACACAGTTCCCACCCATGAGATGTGGTTTAACAGAGAAGGAAATAGCAAGCCAACAGTTAGCATTTGATGAAGCCGAGAACTTAGATCTGAAACTAAATTCTACTGGTGACTGGTGGACCCACACATGGTTTCTGGAGCTGGTTATAGTGATAGATCATGACTTCTTCACTTATTCCCAAAGCAACTTGTCAAAGGTGCAAGAGGATGTATTTCTTGTTGTCAATATAGTAGATTCCATGTATCAGCAGTTGGGTACTTACGTGATTTTGGTTGGGATTGAAATTTGGAATCAAGGAAATGTTTTCCCAATGGTAAACATGGAACAGGTTTTGGAAGATTTTTCTCAGTGGAAACGAATCAGTCTTTCCCAGCTACAACATGATGCTGCACATATTTTCATTAAAAACTCACTTATAAGTATACTTGGTCTAGCCTATGTTGCAGGAATATGTCATCCTCCTATGGACTGTGGAGTTGATAATTTCCAAGGAGATCCCTGGTCTCTCTTTGCTAACACTGTGGCTCATGAGTTGGGTCATACTTTGGGTATGAAGCATGATGAAGAATTCTGTTTTTGTGGGGAAAGTGGTTGCGTTATGAGTGCTTTCAGAGTACCAGCAGAGAGATTCACCAATTGTAGTTATGCTGATTTTATAAAGACCACTGTAAACCAAGGATCATGTCTGCACAACCATCCACGACCAGGGGAATTCTTTCTGTTGAGACGCTGTGGGAATGGTGTGGTTGAAAAAGAGGAAGAGTGTGACTGTGGATCTATACAGCAGTGTGAGCAAGATCCCTGTTGTCTGTTGAACTGCACTCTAAGTCCAGGGGCTGCCTGTGCTTTTGGACTTTGTTGCAAAGACTGCAAATTCATACCACCAGGGAAAATCTGTAGAGAACAAGTCAATGAATGTGACCTTCCAGAGTACTGTAATGGGACATCCCATCAATGTCCAGAAGATATTTATGTGCAGGATGGGATCCCCTGTAGTGACAATGCCTACTGCTATCAGAAGAGGTGTAATAACCATGACCAGCAGTGCAGGGAGCTTTTTGGCAAAGATGCAAAGAGTGCATCTCAGAATTGCTATAAAAAAGTCAACTCCCAGGGAAACCGGTTTGGCCACTGTGGTTTACATGGCACAGTATACCTAAAATGTAATATATCTGACATCTTTTGTGGGAGAATTCAGTGTGAAAATGTGGAAAACATGCCCCATCTCCAAGAGCATTCTGTTTTGCAGCACACGTACATTAATGGTGTCACTTGCTGGAGTATTGACTATCATTTAGGGATGGGCATACTGGACCTTGGTGAAGTGAAAGATGGTACCACCTGTGGAACTGGAAAGATCTGCATCCACAAAAAGTGTGTTAGTTTGTCTGTCCTGTCACAAGCCTGCCTCCCTGAGACCTGCAATATGAAGGGGGTCTGCAACAACCAACACCAGTGCCACTGTCGCAACGGATGGTCCCCACCCAACTGCCTGCACAGAGGCTATGGTGGTAGTGTTGACAGTGGCCCGGCATCTACAAAAAGAAGAGTTTTCCTGCCCATAATTGTGATTCCTTTATTGTCTGTTTTGATTAGTCTGTTAACTGTTGGGTTTTATATGTATTGTTAAATACCTTCTGGTACTGAGGAAACTAAGACTCACTCATCAACTTAAGAAAATGTCTATGACTTAACATCCTATGCATTATTAAATTTTAGTTTCTTGGCAGCAGAAATGTTAGCACATGCTTAAAACCTAGCACATTTCTCACAGTTTACAGAAAGATGCAGGGTCTTCCCTTCTGTCAGTATCAGAAACATTGTCATTAAGTACAACAGGTAATTCCTACCTATGTTCATTGTCTTAAGCAACCAATAAAACTCTATTTCCTAATGATGCAATTTGTGCTTCTTTTTGGTGCTTCTTGAGCACAGATATAACTAATAGGAAAGGAGACACACATCAGAGTGTCCAGGGGTAAGTCTTCCCTCTCTAATGCCTATTAGTAACTTGGGGAAGTTATTTAAATTTTCTGGCTTGTTTCAAAATATGAAAAGAGGAATGATAATAACTGTCACACCCAACTCCTTGGTTTATTTGGTAAACAACAGAGAGAAGTGAATCCTTGTTAAATATAAACAAATTGTTATTTAATAAAAACTCCTGACCTCGTTCCCTGTGTGCCAAGTTTGTATATTCTAACTTTGCCTTAGTTTGGCATTTGGGGTATCCTTCTGGAGAATTTTCTCCGATACCAAAACAAAAATTCCATGAAGGCAGGATTGTTTTTATCTGTTTTGCTAATGCCTGGAATAGTGACTAATACACAGTAAATATTAGAATGAAGTAATCAACTTGAATAGAGTACTAAGTGCATGGAATATTAAATTAGGAAAAGAAAAAATAATAATTTGTTACCTTGGGGACATCACTCTGGCTCTCTTTTCAAAACTATGTGAGATTTTGTTCAAACCTCAACTATAAATATTTTAAATGTGTTCATTTAAAATGCTGCTTGTAGCTGGGCTTGGTGGCACAGACCTGTAATCTCAGTTCTTGGGAGAGTAAGAGAACAATCACGGGTTCATGCTGTTACTTAGCAATACCCTGTTTCAAAACAAAAAAATAAACTTGGGCTAGAGGTGTAGCTCAGAGGTCAAACACTCCTGGATTAAATCCCCAGTAACACACACACACACACACACACACACACACACACACACTACTTTGTTGGTCTTTTCATATATAGTGTGTCTTCTCCTCAGTCTATACTCAGTGTTTTTGAAAGCCTGCCTTTTGAAAATACTACAAGTGTGTCTGGCACGTAGTAAGTGTCCAGCAAATAGCCATCACCACCAACAGAATATGATCCTGTGCAGCCTGTGGTTGAGAGTAGAAAATGGGTGAGAGAGGCAGCCTAACCAGGATGGTTAGGAAAGCTATCTTGGTGGGAATAGCATCTGAGTGGGGTTCAGTGGCTGAATAAAAGTAGTGGATCTGTATCATCTCACTTGGGAGATATTAATACTGAGATCTAAGCTGCACAATGCACTTACTATGTGTCAGGCATTGTGTACAAACCTGTCCTCACTTCATAGGAGAAGAAACTAAGGCCCCTAAATGTGAAATAGCTTAGAGTTATAGACACAGCAAATGGCAGCACCAAGATCTGATGCCAACTGATTCTTATTCTAGAAACGCTTTTTCTGGTAATTGTGATTTTTTAATTGAAAAAAAAAAAAGTTACAACTGGGCACTGTGGGGCATGCCTGCAATCCTACAATCCCAGCTACTTGGGAGACAGAGGCAGGAAGATCACATGTTTGAGGCCAGCCTGGGAAACACAGGGAGACCCTGTCTCAAAAAATTAGAAAGGGCTAGAGATGCAGCTCAGTGGTAGAGTGCTCCTGGGTTCCATTTCCAGAAGTGGAAAATAAAAGGTCAGAAAAGATATAATTATCCATGTATCCATAATCTGCAATGTATGTAATCATTGTCATATTTGCTCCTATTATTTCTTTGTAAAGGCGCAGAAACACTATTGAGGTGTCCTCTTTGTACCTCTGTCTAATCCTATTCCTCTCCTCCCCCAGAGACAATCATTAGCATGAATATAGCATGTGCCCTTTTGTCCTTAGTCTTTAAACTGCGCATATAGATATCAATGTCAATTTCAATATCCTTTATGGGGAAAGGGAAAGGAGGAAGGGGGCGGGGGGGGGGGGACTCACCAAGTGCTGTGTGCATGTATGTCACAATCACTGTGAACTACATTATATGAGACTATAATTCACCAATAAAAGTATTAAAAAAGGAAAAAAAGAAAATTCAGATCTAATCAGATGCCCTTTGCATTATCCCAATCACTTTTTTTTTTGCGGTACTGGGAATTGAACTCAGGGGCATTCTACCTCTGAGCTATACCCCCAGCCCTATTTTTTATTCTTTATTTTGAAATCGAATCTCACTAAGTTGCAGAGTGCCTCACTAGGTAGCTGAGGTTGGCTGCGAACCTGGATCCTCCGGTCTCAGCCTCCCGAATGCTGGGATTACAAGCGTGCGCCACCACGCCCGGCTCCCAATAACTTTTGAATGAACTCTATAAATTGAGAAAAATGACCTTTTTGATATAATTTTCCATTCCACTTGGCCAACATAGTATCCTCTATAGCTATTTTGTTTAGAATAGATTTGACTTTATCATGCCCCACACATCTATTTATATATTCTATTTCTAGTCCCAAAATGTTATTTACCACCCTAATATTCTCCTTTGCTCTGGAAAACTTATTTTTGTCTCAGTAGATATTAAATATCATACCTTTGGAAAAGCATTTCTATATGCAACATTAGAGATTCATTTATGTGCGTCTTCACTCTGTGGTCACCTCTCTGTGGCTTGATGTACTCTAGGAAAGGGTCTTTCTTCATGGTATACCAGTCAGGGACAGAAAGAGGGAAAGGACAACTAGCAAAGTTATTGACCCAGGGAAGAGTGAACCAAGAATATGATCTGATTAAATTTGGCTATGGAAGACACATCAAGAGCGCTCTCTCTCTCTCTCTCTCTCTCTCTCTCTCTCTCTCTCTCTCTCTCTCTCTCTCTCACACACACACACACACACACACACACACACACACAAATATAGGCACTCATTGATTTTCTTTTGAAATTGTGTATTGTGAAAACATTTGAAATTGAGTATAGTCAAAATTTTTAGTTTAGTGTTATCACATTTGCTGAATTTTGTATTTCTGCTTGAGATTACTTTGAAATACTCTATTTTGGGGATCATCAGCTTTTGTGCATAAATTTGGAATTCATCTTGATGTAAAAGTGTATCATGCTTCAATTTGTTGGAGTCACATCATTTTACTTGTCAATTTTTATAAGTCATAGCACATTTTGTTGTACTATACATATTTTATTACATTGAGTTAATTCAGACAGGATCAGTCAACTATATCAAGATTGATGAGTAGAATTACCTTCTTTATAACAAACATGGGGTCTTTCCTACTGTTTTAATTTTGGTTGCCCCAAAAGCAGCCCCTAGAGACAAAGATTTAGGTGGAATTAGATTGTTGGGAAAGCACAAAATATAAGTAGGCTAGTGAGGAAGTTTCCTTTGTGACCTGCTTGGGTTATTATCTGTTACTGTTCTTGAAAGGCACACGAAGCACTCTGTGGGATATTATTCCATGGCTCTAGAGAAAGTTATCAGAAAAGAAAACAAAAGACAAAGTTTTCACATAGGAGATCATCAGAGCATGGAAATTGTCTTCTGAGGCTACATGTGAATGCATTTGGGTAAAAGGATGTTGGTGTACCATCAGCATCTATTGTGCTATGTTCCTTAGCAAGCAGATGCTGAAGCAAGGATTAAATCAAAATTATTTCTTTGTGAAATGCAATCCTAGGGAAATAAGTAAAGGGAAATAGCGAATATGCAATCCTAGGGAAAGAAATGTATTTGATGTTTGAAAGATCAGTAGAGCAGATTCTGGTGGTGTCTACCCATATTCTCTTAGACTCCACCTTGTGGCTATCTGTAGCATTGCTGGCAATTCCTATGCAGACTAATGGCTTTCTACTTTATATGAGTGTTTGGGCCACTCATGGAGCAGGAAGAATCTAGAGGGAGTTAATACATCTGGAAGCAACTCTCAAATGTCAGAGTTTCCCTAATCTTCATGGGATAGTTCTTGGGTGCTCAAAACAATACCCACAATTTGCCATAGAATTATAAGGAATATTAAGTTTACTTTCTGGTTTCTCATAAAATCAAGAGGTCCTGTTGATGGGGGAATTTGGATGGGAAGATTTGAGTGGATTGATTTGAAATATTGAACCCTGAGATTTTCATGAAGCTCTGGTCAGCAGAACTCACCCCTTATCCCTTGCTAGAAAAGCACGTTTTATTTCCTATGGGACCTTGCTTTGCTAAAGGATATGCTTATCCTTTTGAAGAACTAGTCTTATCTCTTCTTATTGCATCTAAACCAATAACTAGTGTTAGTGAGTATGAAAGAAAATGGACCATTGACCAAAAGGGCTTTGGGAGCTGGCTAACATATACCAACAGGAGGCAGGAGAACATATATAGAAATGGACCATGATGATACTGGATCAGGAGAAATAGAATATAAAATTATATAGGAGAAAGCTTTTTAATAAGGGGTCATTTAAGATTTAACATAATTACAAAGATACCCAGAGTTTATTCTAATATTCTTCTGGAATTATGCATCATTGGGGCTTGGAAATGTCAATAGACTACAATAATTGAGGTGGAGGTTCTAGAAATACTTTGGCATAAAAGTGATGGAAGTCAAAATATTCAGGGAGGGAGACAGAAGAAGATGGTGAAGAACCTAAGGTGAGCCTGCCACCAACTCACCTCAGGAACTTCAAGTTGAGCTGTAATTCATATCCCAGACTACCTATATGGGAGTTGGGAACTAAAAACTGAGAAACTCAAGAATTCTTACTAGGATGCTTTTAAATACCAAGGCTGAAAGAAAAAGAAGAAGAAAGAAGAAGAAGAAGAAGAAGAAGAAGAAGAAGAAGAAGAAGAAGAAGAAGGGAAATAAGTCCCTGAGCAAGGAGAACAAGAGCATTTATGAACAGCAGGAACATTAGAAACTCTAGAAAATGTCATATCCAGCTACCTGAGATTTACTCCACAGACAGCAAGGATACCAGATATAGAATCACACATCCCTGAGGTGATACCAGAGGGAAAACGGTGCCCAAATGCACTGCCCTGGTCTCTTTTTCACTGAGGTACATGCAGGACCCACACAGTGTGTAACTGATAAGAGACCATAAAAAGAGAGGGTGGGAAAACACACTTGGCCTCGGCTGTACACTGCACATGAAAGTCTGTGGAAAACACCAGGCTAGGAAACCAAAGACCAATCCAGCCATTTCTGTGGAGAGTACAGAATCCTGTGCTCTGGTACCAATTAGGTGCCCAGCCCAATTAGGGCAACGGTCTCACCGGAGGACCCAGTGCTAGGGGCTGGAGAATGACTTTTTTTACATATGTTTCTGAGCAGATGGGAATGCTTGGAACATTCTCGGGAACTAACAGTAACAAGTGGGCCTTAAAAGGGCTGGAAATATCCACAGGGACCCAAGTGGGCAACAGAGGTCAAATGGGAGAGGTTGGGTTTTTGTTGTTGTTGTTCTTTTAGTTGTTGTTTGTTTTGTATATTTGTTTGTTTGTTTTTTCTCTTTTGTGTTTTTTCTTTCTTCCTTTTTCTCTTCTCCTTGAGCATAAGGGCCCTGTGAATGCTGGATGGGTGCCCTGTTGCTGAGCTACCCTCCCCGCCC
The DNA here is from genome assembly GCA_004027655.1 of Graphiurus murinus. NCBI lineage: Eukaryota > Metazoa > Chordata > Mammalia > Rodentia > Gliridae > Graphiurus > Graphiurus murinus. The sequence goes on along the minus strand of PVLC010007171.1, from coordinate 23,912 downwards.
CCCGCCCTGGCCCCACCATGGAAGAGCCTCTCTCAAGCAGCCAACAGCTGTGGTCAGCCACTCCCCACATTCCCACTCCATGCTGCCTCATTAGCAAAGTGGGAAACCAAGCAGGCAGGGCAGCAGAGCCTTGAATCAGAGCTTAGGAGCAGCATTTATACCTCTTCTTAAGAAGCCTTAATCCAAGAAGAAAGAAAAACCCAGGAAGGTACATTCAGTTCCTCTCCAATAGGGAAATTTTACTCACTTTCCATTAAATAATTCTTAAGATTTCTTTCTCCTCTTCTCTTTTTTCTTGCCTTTACTTTTCCTTTCTTCTTGTGTGTGTATCTGTGTGCGTGTTTTTGTGTGTGTGTGTTTTGTTTTGTTTTGTTGTTGTTTGTTTGATTTCCAGAGTACCTGTCTTCTGATGTCTTGTATTTTCTCCATTTCTTATCACTATTTTTATATATTCTATAATGCTTACTAAATTTTCCTTTATTTTTAGTATCTTTATTATCTATTTTCTTTCCTTTTTCAAACATCTTCTTCTACTTGATTCTGTTTTCTACTTTATCCTATTCTTGTGTCCCTCACTCTATCCCCTTCCTCTCCATTCACACTTTACCCTTGTTTATGTCACAATTTACCCCTGAATATACTAGCTGACTCCTCAAAACTCCTACTGCTGAGGCTGGACCAGATAGGTGAATCAGTAGACAGACCTCTGGACACTAAGGACAGGCCATTTCCAGCCAACAGGGGGAGGGGAGCCACCCAGCAACATATACACAGAAATTTAGAAACACTCAGGAAACAAACCACACTGGTCTATACCTCAGAGACAACTCCCTATTAGGGAGGTGACAGGCAGGTCCCCAGTCTTGGTCTTTAATGCCTGCAATCTATCAAGGCTGCCGTTGCAGCCTGCAGACAGTGCTGAAGTAGCTGCAATCCAATGCTGGCAATCTACTGGCAGAACACAGAGGTGATACATACTGCAGAGACAGTATTGTAGAATGATTAATATTTAGCAGAAAGCTGTAAATACCTATATGGCTGAAACTATTCACTTTTAAGACATACATTGAGGTAAGTATTTACCTCCAGAACAGGACACATCATAAAGGTAGAGTGATTAAACATAGCAGCTTTACAGAGTGTGAGCAAGAGAGGAAGGCAGCAAACACAACACAGATTAAAAACTTTAAAAATTTAAGAAATCTGAAAACATGATAAAGAAGAATTTCCAAAAAACAATAAGCTCCCTCAACCCCACAACAACAGAACTCACCAACTCAGAATTTCAGAGAATGCCAGATGAATTCAGAACTTTAATAGTCAATATGATTCAAGATTTTTGAAATAAGAGAAAGTCTAAAAGATATGACAGATCATATTAACAAAGAAATCAATATCCTGAACAGAAATCCAAAAGAAGTTCTGAAGGAAATGAAGGATGCAATAAATGAAATAAAAACTTCAATACAAACCATCAATGGTATAGTAAACCACATGGAAAACAGTATCTCACTCCTGGAAGACAACTACAAAAATCTGTGTATATCTCTAATATAGAAAAGTCAATTCAACAGCATAACCTAAACATCCAAGAGATTTGCAATAACATTAAAAGAACAAACCTAAGAATAACAGGTATAGAGAAAGATCTAGAAGCTGAAACCAAAAGAACAAAAAATCTCTTTAGAGAAACTAAATTTCCCAAGAACTTCCCAGAACTTCCCAGGCATATAAAATGAGGTAGATACACAGGTACAGGACACATATAAAAACTCAATTAGTGGCGCACGCTTGTAATGCCAGCATTTGGGAGGCAGAGACTGGAGGATCCAGGTTCATGGCCAGCCTCAGCTGCTTAGTGAGGCCCTCCGCAACTTAGTGAGATCCTGTTTCAAAATAAAGAATAAAAAAATTAGGGCAATCATAGAAGCAATATACAATAGGTCTACAGCCAATATCATATTAAATGGAGAAAAACTGCAAGAGTTCCCACTAAAAACAGGAACAAGACAAGGATAAGGAAAATTACAAAAAGCTGAAAAAAGAAATCATCGAAGACCTTAGAAGATGGAAAAATCTACCATGCTCTTGGATAGGCAGAATAAATATCATCAAAATGGCCATCCTCCCAAAAGTGATCTACAGAGTCAATGCAATACCCATGAAGTTACCAAGGTCGCTCCTCACAGACATAGAAAAATCAGTCCTTAAATTCATTTGGAACAACAAAAAGCTCAGGATAGCCAAAGTAGTTCTTAGTAACAAGAACCATGCAGGAGGTGTCACAATACCTGACTTTACTACAAAGCCACAGTAATAAAAACAGCATGGTATTGGCACAAAAACAAACACACAGATCAATGAAGCAGAATAGAAGATTCAGAAACAGACCCACATGCTTACAGTCAACTGATTTTTGACAAAGGAGCCAAAAACATACACTGGAACAAAGATAGCCTCTTTAACAAATGGTGTTGGCAAAACTTATTAACCATATACAGGAAAATGGAAATAAACCCCACTTTCTCACCTTGCACAAGAGTCAATTCCAGGTCGATCAGAGACCTGGAAGTCAGGCCAGAGACCTTGCAGCTACTTGAAGAGGACATAGGCCCAACACTTCAACACATAGGCACAGGTAAAAACTTTCTCAACGAGACCTCAAAAGCACAAGCAACTCAACGGAAGATCAATACATGGGATTGCATTAAACTAAAGAGCTTCTGTGCAGCAAAGGAAACTATCAAGAACCTCAACAGTGAGCCCACAGAGTGGGAGAAAATTTCTGCCAGCTACTCTTCTGATAGAGGACTAATATCTAGGATGTACAGAGAACTCAAGAAACTCACAGCTAAGAAAACAAGTAACCCAATAAAAAAATGGGAAAAGGATCTAAATAGACACTTCAGAAAAGAAGAAATACAAATGGCCAATAAATGTATCAGGAAATGTTCAACATCATTAGCAATCAGAGAGATGCAAATCAAAACTACCATAAGATTTCACCTAACTCCAATCAGAATGGCAACCATCAAGAACACAAACAACAACAAATTCTGGCGAGGGAGTGGAGAAGTGGGAACCCTAATACATTGTTGGTGGGATTGCAAATTAGAGCAACCACTTTGGAAAACAGTATGGGGGATCCTCAGACGAATGAGAATGAACCTACCATATGATCCAGCAATACGTCTACTGGGTGTCTACCCAAAAGAACGGAAACCAAACTATCAGACCAACGCATGTGCATCTATGTTTATAGCTGCACAGTTTACAATTGCCAAACTATGGAACCAGCCAAGATGTCCATCAACAGATGAATGGATTACAAAACTATGGGATATGTACACAATGGAATTTTACTCAGCTATAAAGAAGAACAAAATCTTGTTATTTGAAAGAAAATGGATGGAACTGGAAAACATGTTAAGTGAGATTAGTCAGTCACAAAAAGTTAAAAATCGAATGCTCTCCCTAATATGTGGAAGCTAGGGAGAAAATGGGACATAAGAGGGACTCCAGATGAAGAAAGAGAATCCTTAGGTGAACAAAGAATTTGACTTAACAGAAGGTGATGGGGGTAGGGAGGACACCCTAATGAGCATGATGTACTTTCATGAACACATCAAAGTCAATCACTAAACTGACCTTGAGAAAGAGGGAGGAGGAGGGAGTGGGGCGGGGGTTGGGGAAGGGTTAAATGAGAAATGTGGGCATGGATGTCTTTACCTACACTCGCTTGTACCTAACAAAGATGTGTGATTACAATGCACCAAATAAGGGAAAGATGAAAAAAAAAAAGGTTTTTAAAGTTATACCAAGAGATTTTTGATCTACACAATGCGGAGCCCATCTCTATTACTGTGGCAGAAACAGCTAAGACATTTGTAGATCTGCTTCAATCCTTGGTGCCTACCTGGCCCTCATTTAACTCCTTGCTGGGAGGAATTATCGGATTAGCACAATAGACATTCTAGGCTTATGCATTCTCCCACTTGTTTTATGCCTTGTGATCAATGCCTTTGCTAGTATATGAGCAGATTTACATGGAATAAAAATGCAAGCACTGCCTCGCACAGGGCCTGGTAGTCAATGATGGGTTCGATTTTCTCAGGGCAATATCAACCTAAGACGGGGCTGGTTGAATGACTCATCGAGATCCCATGATGGGTAAGATTATGCACCTGGTAGGAAACTACCTAAGACAGGCACAGTCCTTTGTGCATTTTAAAATAAAAATGGGGGAGTTGTGGGAGCCCAGCTGGGCCCTCTCCCCCCAGGCAGTTGCTATCTGCATATGAGTAATTATACTGACTCTTCTGCTATGACTACATCGGCATTTCAAAGTCTGGAGATTGCTCCTAAGATGCGTAGATGAAAGACTCTCCCACTTCTTAGAAAGTAAATATATGACCCTAAAGGATTATGGTTTTACAACTCTAGAAAATTTGCTTGACCAGGCTATGTTAAGAATGTGGGCTATAAGCCAGGCGTGGTGGCGCACGCTCGTAATCCCAGCATTCGGGAGGCTGAGACCAGAGGATCCGGGTTCGTGGCCAGCCTTAGCTACCTAGTGAGGCACTCCGCAACTTAGTGAGACTCGGTCTCAAAATAAAGAATAAAAAATACGGCTGGGTGTATGGCTCGGAGGTAGAATGCCCCTGAGTTCAATCCCAGTACCGCAAAAAAAAAAAAAAAAAAAAAAAAAGAATGTGGGCTGTACATGTAAAACGAAGAAGTGGTGCTATTAGTGTTCTGACAATGATTGGTATGTCATAAATGTCTATGTAACCCTGTTGTACTCAAAAAAAAAAAAAAAAAACCTACAGCTGAATACACATTCTTTTCAGCTGCTCATGGAAACTTTCCTAAAATAGACCATATATCCATATATCCTGGGCCACAAAGCAAGCAGTAGCAATTTCAAAAAATGTGATATAATTCCTTGCATCTTTTCAGACTATAATGGAATGATAGGAGAAATCAACAATAAAAAGGCCCAGAGATATTACATAAATACATGGAGATTGAATACCTCACTTCTAAATGAGGACTGGATCATAGAAGAAATAAAGGGAGAAATAAAAAAAAATTCCTAGAATCAAATGAAAATAGAGACACAATATACCAAAATCTCTGGGACACTTTGAAGGCAATATTAAGAGGAAAATTCATAGCACTGAGCATTCACATAAGAAGAACAGAAAATCACCAAACAACCTAATGATACATCTCAAGGACCTTGAAAAGCAGAATCTGTCTAATCCCAAAGCCAGTAGAATACAGAAATCATTAAATTTAGAGCAGAAATCAATCAAGTAGAGAACAATGACACACAAGATCAGCAAAGAAAAATACACAAGATAGATAAACATTTAGCCAACCTAACAAAACAAGAATCAACACAAATTACTTAAATAAGAGATGGAAAAGGCAATATCACTGCAAACAGCATGGAAATCCAAAGGATCATCAGAAAGCGTTTTGAAAAACTATGCTCCAATAAAACGGAAAACCTAGAAGAAACTGACAAATTTCCAGACACATACAACCTTCCTAAATGGAATTCAAAGGAAGTGTAAAATTTAAACCAACCAAAAGCAAACAAAGTGACTGAAACAGCAATAGAATCTGCCCTCAAAGGAAGGCCCATCCAGATAGAGTCCCAGGCAAATTTTATAAGACCTTTATAGAAGATATTAGCCCAATACTTCTGAGACTATTCCATGACATAGAAAGACACAGGATTCTCCCAAACACATTCTGTGAAGTCAGTATCACAGTAATACCAGAACCCAATAAAAACAGCTCAAGAAAAGAAAATGATAGACCAATATCATTGATGCTCTTGGAAAGGCAGAATACCAAAATGGCCATCTTACCAAAAGTGATCTACAGGTCACTCTTCATAGATATAGAAAAATCAGTCCTAAAATTCATATGGAAGAACAAGACCCAGAATAGCCAAAATAGTTCTCATTGATAACCATGCAGGAGGCACACAGTACCTGACTTCAAATTATACTACAGAGGAGTATGTAGTGATAAAACATCAGTAATAAAAACAGCATGATATTGGTGCGTACACACATACACACACACACACACACACACACACACACACACACGAAACAAAACGAAACAAAAAAAAACACACATATACCAATAGAGCAAAATAGAAGATCCAGAAACAAACCCATACACTTAAAACCATTTGACTTTTGACAAAGGGGTCAAAACCATACTTTGGAAAAAAGAGCCTTTTCAACAAATGATGTTAGGAAAACTGGTTATCCATATGTAGAAAAAATGGAAATATATACCTTCTCACCCTGCACAAGAGACAACTCAAGATGAATTGAAGGCCTGGAAATCAGACCACAGGCATTGCAGTTACATGAAGAGGGCATAGGACCAACACTCCAACATATAGGCACAGGTAAAACCTTCCTCAATAAGACCCCAATGACACAAAACATTAAAATGAGGAATAATACATGGGATTGCATTGAACTGAAGAGCTTCTTTGCAACAAAGTAAACTATCAAGAGTCTCAAGAGAAAGCCAATTTAATGAAAGATCTTTGCCAGCTACTCTTCTGGTAGATAACTAATATCTACATATACAAAGAACCCAGGAAACTTACTGCCAAAGACAAAATAAAACAACAGCCCAATCAAAATCTGGGCAAGGGGACTAAATAGACACTTCACAAAAGAAATACAAATGGCCAATAAATATATGAAAAAATGTTCAACATCATTAGCTATCAGAGAGGTGCAAATCAAAACTACTCTGAGAATTCACTTAACTCCAAGTAGAATGGTATTCAATAAAAACACAAATAGTAATAAATGCTGATGAGGATGAGGAGAAGTAGGAACTCAGATACGTTGTTGGTGGGATTGCAAATTAGTGCAACCACTCTGGAAAACAGTATGAAGGGTCCTCAGAAAAATGGGAAGGAACCTAACATATGACCCAGCTATTCCACTCTTGGGTATCTATACCCCCCAAAACTGAAACCAGGCGCCCATACTAACACATGTATATCTGTGTTTATAGCTGTACAATTCATAATTGCCAAACTATGCAACCAATCTAGGTGTCCATCATCAGATGAATGGATTACAAACTTATGGGATGTACACATAATGGAATTCCACTCAGCCATAAAGAAGAACAAATTATAGCTGGGCGTGGTGGTACATGCTTGTAATCTCAGTATTTGGGAGGCTGATATAGAAGGTTCACAGGTTAGCAGCCAGCCTCAAGTACTACTGAGGCCTTCCTCAACTTAGTGAGAAAAAATAGAGCTGAAATTACGGCTTGGAGGTAGAATGCCCCTGGGTTCAATCCCCAGTATCAAAAAAACAAAACAAACAAACAAACAAAAAACCATTATGTCATTTGCAGGGAAGTGGATCGAACTGGAGGATACTATATACTAAGCTATGTGAGATTAGACACTCACAAAAAGTGAAAAGTCAAATGTTTTCCCTCATATGTGGAAGCTAGAGAGAAAGGAGACCTTTCTGGAGTGGAGTATGTGAGGAGACCAAAGAGAGGGAAGCAGAATGGGTGAGGCAAGCACTTCAATGGATATGAGGTACCTATACAAATGCATCAGTGTCAATGCAGGTGTAGGGGCAAGGGTCTGGGGTCTGGGGGAGGAATCACTCAGTACTATGTGAATGTATGCTTCTATCACTCTGAACTTCATCATGATGTATGATTACAATATACCAATAATAACTTTTTTAAAAAGGAGTAATCGGGAAGGAGGGCATTTTAGAATAAATGTACTACAAAAGACCAGAAAAATGAAAACTGACTTTTTCTGGAAGTCCCTGGGGAGATTGTTGTAAAAATTATATCATTTTCAGGGAAATGGATGGAACTCGAGAACATTATGCTAAGTGAGATTAGTCAGTCACAAAAAGTGAAAAGTCGGATGTTCTCCCTAATATGCAGAAGCTAGCGAGAAAACAGGACATAAGAGGGACTCCAGACAAAGGAGGAGAAACCACAGGTGAGTGATGAAGGTGACCTAACTGAAGAAGATGGGGGTATGGGAGGGGCAGGACCACCTAAACGGACATGATGTGAATACAAAAATTTATCAACATCAATCACTGTGCTGAGCAAGGGAAGGAGGGGAGGGAATTGGGTGGGAACTGGGGGAGGGCTCAATGAGTGCTCTGTGTATGTATACCTCTATCACCCTCAACTTCATCAAGATGTATGATTACAATGCACCAGCTTAAAATAAATAAATAAATAAAAGATCTAAAAGAAGATCTAAGCCGGGCGTGGTGGCGCACGCTTGTAATCCCAGCATTCGGGAGGCTGAGACCGGAGGATCCGGGTTCAAGGCCAGCCTCAGCTACCTAGTGAGGCCCTCTGCAACTTAGGGAGACTCGGTTTCAAAATAAAGAATAAAAAATAGGGCTGGGGGTGTAGCTCGGAGGTAGAATGCCCCTGAGTTCAATCCCCAGTACCAAAACAAACAAAAAATAAATAAATAAATAAAATAAAATAAAAGAAGATCTAAGGAACTCAGGATATACAGGATCTGAAAGAACATTATCAATAGAAATGGAAACTCTGTAAAGGAACCAAACAGAAATCCTGAAAGAAATGAAACATACAATAAGTCAAAAAATTTCAATTCAATAAATCAAATTTAAAAATTTACATAAAAAAACAGCAGAAAACAGAGTCTTCGGCATATAAGACCCTATATATGAACTTGAGCACTCAGTCAATAATAAAGAAAACATAATAAGTGACCAGGATAAGAACATTTAGGAAGTCAGGAGAAACATCAGGTGACCAAATCTAAGCATAATTGGCATTGAGGAAGGTTTGGAGGTAGAAACCATGAGCATAAGTAACCTCTTGAGAGAAATAGTATCACAAATTGCCAAATAGAAAATAAGATGGACATTCACATGTACGAGACATTCAAAACCCCAAGTACACAAGATCAAAAAAAGGCCCTCTCAGCCAGGTGTGGTGGCACACACTTGTAAGTCCAGCACTTGGTTATACTACAGAAAAGACTAAAAGACATCAGTGAGACCAACTTAGTGAGACTTGTTTCAAAAACTAATAATAATAAAATAAAGCTGGAGGTGTATCTCAGAGATAGAATGCCCTTGGGTTTGATCCCAAGTACCACAAAAATAATAAAAAGGATGAGAAACACAGAAAAAAGTAAACAACCTTCAGAGCCACAGAGGGGACAAATTCCATTAGAAGAGCAATTGAATGCCCTCTCCCACCAAAAGGAGCTCAAATGCAGGGAACCGAAGGGCTATGGAGTGCACTCCAAGGGGAACTCACCCAGCTGACCAAGGTTGTCACAACTTAATGCAATTTCCTTCCTCCCAAGCAATCCAAATGGCAGAGCAAGCTGTACCCACTCAGGGAGAGGAAAGTGAGAATTCCCCAGGAAATGAACCTTGGCAGCTGCTGGGAAGTCTCCAATCTTCCCTGCCCCTCGTGGGAGAGCACTCCTGTCCAAATGGTTCTACCAGAGGCAGTTTCCTTGTCTCCCAAATCCAGAGCTGCCAACTCTCTACAAGTTTTCCCACCTCACTCCCTCAGCACAGTAAGAGGGTGGTTGTAACCCAATTGCGGTACCTGTCCCAATTTGACAAATCAAGTAATTGGGACAAGCCTTTGGGAAGAAGGAAAAAGAAATTTATTGACTTGCTTGCAAACCAGAGAAACCATGAACTTAAGAGTTTAAAATTCAGTCCTGGATTTTCTCTAAACAAAGGAATCAAGTCCCTTTTAAGAGAGAGCTCTTCAGGATCACATGGGCTCATCAGAAGAGACACAAACTATGTCTAAGTCATTCCTGAGATGGCTCTTTTTGGACTCACAGGCATCACATGTCTGGTCTTCATTCCCATGGTCAGTAAACTGATAAGAGCCTGTTACTTATTAACAAGGGGAGAAGGAGAGAGGCAGACCTGTTTTATTTTTATGTTATTTTTGGAAACTGGGTCTCAGTGAGTTGCCGAGAGCCTCCCTAAGTTGCTGAGACTGGTCGAGAACCTGCCATCCTCCTGTCTCAGCCTCCCAAGTGCTGAGATCACACGTGTGCCCCACCACTCCCGGCAACAGCCATACTTAAAACAACAACAAAGAGTGCAACTAAATAGCCTAATGATGCGTGTCAAGGCCCTAGGAAACAGGAGCACATTAATTGCAAAGCTAGTAGGAGGCAGGAAATAATGAAATATCAATAATTAAGAAACAATATTAAGGGTCAATAAAATCAAAGTTTGTTTTTTTGAAAAAAAAATAAAGGTTGGCAAACCCTCGGCCAATCTCACCCAAAGAAACAATCCAAAAAAACATAAAATAAGAAGTGAAAAAGGGGAATTCACCATAGGTAATACAGAAATGTAGAAGATACCAGGAACTGTTTTGACCCCTTATCTTCCAATAAGCCGAAGAATATAAAAGACACCGACAGCCTACTGTCTACACTCTCTGAGCGTAGGGTCAGTCCCCAGTGCCAACACTGTCCCTGCAGGCCGGGGGCTCCCCTCTGCCTGGCCAGATCCAGGCTTGGCCAGGGAGTGTTGGGCAGAACACTCTCAACTTGGTGGTAGGGAGGGAGAGGGAGGAGCTGGGCTGAGCTGGCCTGTGTCTAGGAAGCCCAGAATTCTCCTCAAAATTGCATGCACAATGTGTAACAAGCAAGCTGCATGCAAAGTTCAGTGCCGTTTCCCACCCAGTCCTCCACCTGCTCAAGCAGTGCTTCGAGTTTTCTTCCCTGATACCTGCCTGTACAAATCCTCTACTCACCTCCCGTGGTGGTGCAAGTGGGCACTGCTTTCTCTCTGGTGTCTCCAGGCAGGAATCACTGAGGGTAGAGATGTGACTCTGTCAGATTCCCTCTCGGTCTGTATAGTGACGCCTAAGGAGCTGGTTTTTGCTCTTATTTCTTTTACAGCTCGTAGTTCTAACCATTTGGAGGTACACGCTATTGTTCTTCTTCCACATCTCAGCTTATTTAGGGTCCTGCTGCTTTTTTCCAGCTGGTTAAAGTGGTAACTGTAGTTATTCCCACTCTGAATTCCTTGGCTCTTATGAAGTTGGTTTGGTGGGTGGGTAGCTGCTGGACTTGTGGTCCCACAGCATGCTGATAGCAGGATCGCTGGAGAATCTCACTCAGTTACCTACAGTCCTCCAGAGTGGAGAAGGTGGGACTTGGGGTGGACAGGGGAGTCCACACGGAGGCACACATTTTGATGTGGGGAGCGAGTCAGAAGTGACAGCAGATTTCCGTGGGGGCAGGGGAGCCTGTGCTCCCAAAGTGGGACTCCCACAGCAAGCCTCTCTCCTGGTCTGCTCTACCAATAAGCTCCATTAGCCGAATGCTGAGGAAACCTCTCAGCAACGGAAGCTCAGCCCCCCTCACACCATCCCTGTGTCGCAGGAGGCTGCAGCATGCCCGCCAGACTGCTCTGTCATCGCACTCCATCAATGCAGTCCTGAGGGAGCACACAAGACCAGGAAATTCAGTTTACCCTAGTCTGCCTCCCGCCCCACTCTGGCTTCCAAGCTGAGTGTTCTGCTAACCTCCCTCCTACTTGAAGACCTCTGAGATAAACCCAGGCAGCAGGAGACCCAGCAGCAGGTGGAGGAGCGAGCCAGAGCTAGAGAGCAGCATTCAAAGGATGCCACACCCCAAGAACAAAAACAGTCTGGCATAGGACAGGACTATTCATATTTACCCTATTAAATTCCTAAATAATTTTTAAGGTGTTTGTTATTTGTTTGCCAGTAGACCTGTCTGCCTGAGCCTTTTATTTTTTATTTTCTATTATTTTTATTGTTTCTATTCTTTTCAACTTCTTATCCTAATTTAGTTTTATTTGTTTCTATTTTTGCTTCTTTTAGCCTTTTCTTTCTCCCTTCATCTTTGTTTGATAGCTTGCTCCTGTACATACCAACTGATTCCCTTATAGTCACCTGAATACCTACGTGTTTCTTCAGCTCCTACCCATCTCTATTATCTACTCTATTATCCTTGTCTTGCCTGGCTGGCTTGGTACTTTATATAATGTTATAGTATGGCCCCTGACTACTTGTGTGATGCATGTAATATCCCAGGGTTGGCACAACCTGAGAATAAGGAGGATAAGAAGCCATGTAGCAGCTAGCATATATTCAGGGACTAAAATGTTTGACTCTTCTCAGGTGTTACCATCAAGTTTGATTAGTTTTGGACAAGTACAGTTCATCTCTGCATGTTAAATGTAGTCCTCGAATGTCTGAAATAGTACCCCTTTGTCTAGAAATGGGTCAATAAGCGAGTTTCAGAACCACTGTAGAAATTCAAGCTGCCTATTACACACAAGTTAGTTTTAGTCTTCCTGCATATCACTGAGAATGTCACTTTTTACTCGCTAGATTTTCCTAAGAATAAATTAACAAATAAAACCCCAGTGCGTACCAATGGTAGACAGACTGCAACAGTGCTAAAACTAGTGTAAATAGTGCAACCAAGATTTGGTAAGGGGCATCTAGGAAATGTTACAGCCCACATGTAAAATAAGCACCGATCCTAGAGTTTCTGTTTTCCCTACATCCCAAGGGTTGTGAGTGTAGCTCAGTAGTATTAGACTCCTTGCTTGCTTGCTTGCTTGCCATGTGCAAGGACCTGGGTTCGATCCTAAGCTCAAGGTATGTGAACGTACACACACACACACACACACACACACACACACACACGTAACACACTCAAATATAACCAGACATGAAGTGTTAAGTGAGTTTAAACACAGGGAAACTTTTTAGTTCTGCAGATATTTAATTTCAAGATGACAACATCAGAAGCACAAGAGAATTATAATTGCCAGAGTGATCATTGATCATTTCTTCCAGAAAGTGCCAATGTGATTTTCATCATATTGTGGACCCATGAGTATTTACTACTTACGCCCTGGTTGCCCTTTTGGCCCTGGTTGCCCTTTTGGCCCTGGTTGCCCTTTTGGCCCTGGTTGCCCTTTTTGTTGTACTTTCTTTTCTACAACTTGTTTTGCTTTTGTGAGCATACCTAAAATAAGTACAGCTATAAAAAGTGCAAGGCGAGCTAACACCGTAAGGACATAGTAGTTTATAGCTTCAATTGCCCTTGCTCGAAGAGCTTCCTGTTTGCCAGGTGCAGGACCACTGTCCACACTGCCCCCCGTTCCTGCCTGATCACATTTTGGAGGTTTCCATCCTTGGATGCAGTGACAATTTTTTTTGTTGTTACACACCCCTTTGGAAGAGCATTTCATCACATCACAGTCAAAATGCAGGTCTTGAAAAAAAGTACAATTCTGTTTCAAGCAGTATTTTCCTGGGCCACAGTTTGCACCATCCATCACAAGCCCATAATTTGGTATGTCTGTCCCATGGTGTAAGTCATATCCAACGCATCGTTGTTCTACCTTACCTTGTGCTATCATGTGATGAAACGTAGTGTGCTCCCCTCCACCGGGTAGCTTGCTGATACTACGGCAGTGCAGCATTCCACAGAGAACATCATCTGCTTCACATTGGTGAGGTTTTACTCCCCCTCTTCGCTCCTTAAGTCCACAGTTTCCAAATCGATCACCTCGTATATTGAATTGTTCATAGCATGCCTCTGGACCATCTCCTACTCCTCGTCCAAAAAGGGCTTGACACTGCATGTGGCGATCAGAGCAGTTTCCTCTCACACAAACAGCTATTGGTGAACATGGGGTCCCATCCTGAATGTAAAAGTCCTTTGGACAGTTTTCCGATTTCCCATCACAGTATTCTGGCAGGTCACAAATACCCCTAATGTCTCTGCAAGTCCGTCCTATGGTAGCATATGTACAGTTCCGGCAGCAAGCACCTAAGTTACATACACTGCCAATGGTGAATTGACAATTGGTCGCGCAGCACCTATTTTTAGCACACTCTTTAAGGGAGCCACAATCACATTCTTCTCCTTCAGTTACGTTCTTGTCTCCACAACGATGAGATATGTACGCATAATTAGTGTATGGAATATTTGGAGAACTTAGGCAATCATCCCAGCCATTAATTCGTTCCAATCCCGAGTGAACAGAACAATTGCTAAACATATCTAGGAGACTAGGCACAGGAGCCATGACGCAATTGGTTCGTCGGAAACAAACACAACCAGCAGTGTCATGAACCATGCCCATGGAATGACCAAGTGTATGTGCTGTAAGACTTGCAGCCATGAACCAGTGATCTCCACTTACAGACACATATATTGCCCCCCAATTGGGGTTACACATTCCATTCTGGCTGCTATAATACTTCGCATTTCCAAGCACGTGTCCTGTCAGAAGCACCGAAGCGGAATGTGAAAGTTGGAAAAAGACGTTATAATATTTCCATAAACCGAAATCAGTTGTAGCACGTTCAGCATTGTTCACGTTATCTAAATTAAGCTTATCCTGGTTGTGCCAGATGCATAGCATACGTATGTGGATATGTAAACCAAATGTCATGTAGATGGAATCTGCGATGCTGTTTAAAATCACCATTTTCTCAATTAGAATGGTGTAATTTAGGTTCCTCAGAGTCAATGATTTAGACACTGTGTAGTGAAGTCTCATGTTTTTTACATGTTTCCGCCATAAATATACGTGGCCCGCTCTAGGACTTTCAACAAATTTTACCTCTTCAAGCGCATCATTCTCTCCAATATCGCAGTTCTTGGGTTCTTCAGCTTTTTGGTCTAACACAAGCAGAGAAATCACATGCTCAAATTTAGAAGAAGACTCCAATGGCTTGATTTCATAAGTGAAGTCATCCACCTGCAGCATGCCACGCAGACCTCCATGGCAAGTGTCCAGTGTGGCCATGGATCCAGGAACTCCTTCCAGGTAGCTGTAGTAGTAACAGTCCCGGGGCACAAAGGGGTACTCCTCTTGCATGGCCCCTTGGTCATTATCGGTAATAACAGGAAAATGTCTGGGCAGCAACTCCTTCTTGAGCTTCATGTGGATCACATGCCTTTGGCCCCGGAAGCGCATGCTGTAGGAGAGCTTGTCAGGCATCTCACTTCCATCTCTTCTGTGGGGCACCTTTCTGGGGATCACAACCTCAGAGGAAGAGAATCGCCATCCTGGTGGGGAAAGGGAGCCACAGGCAGGGAACAGGAGTGTCCAGAGCACAGGGAGCACAAGAACACCTGGCAGGGGTGACTGGAGCCAGGCAGGCCCCATGAGTAAGGGAGCCTTGAACCAGAGCAAATACATTCAGGGGGAGGCAGACAAGGCTATTCCTAAGGCATCAACCTTCCCACTGGGCACTCAGGAGGAGGACAGAGTGAAGCTAAATGCCTGCCCCGCCCTGAGAGGTGACAGGGAGGGTCTGCCTATTACATAACAATTCTGTGTTCATCATGGGATTCTGTGCTCAGTGAGCCAGATACCCTAGGCAGGGACCCTCAGACATAGGGAAAAAAGAAAAAGGTGGTGGGACTATTTGCAAAACATTGTATACCTGGGCTGAAAATTCTCCAGAATTTTCTAAATGGAAAGCATAATTCAGGGAAGAATAAGTGGGTTTTGTGTCACATTTGAACAGTTATGATTTTCTTCACAACCCAAATAACCAAGTGATCACCGTGTGGTTAACAGATGGACCAGTCAATAACAGAAAAATCATAACTGTGGGGGGGGGATGGTGGGTTTGGTGCAATTTTAGGACAAATAAACTTTCTTTTCCAACCTACATGAGTTAAGGTTTCAATGTACAATGAAGACTACCAAACAGTGGTAAGAGAGTAGGTGCTTGTTTGCTAAGGAAGGCTCTGTGGGGGTGTGGCCTTGGGGATTATATAAGGTTCTTTTTCCCTGGTTCTCGCTCAGCTTCTGGTCTCTAGGATCTAGCATGGGCTCTCTTTCACTGCTTCCGGCAGCCGTGCCCTGAGCTCCGCAGATGTCTGCAAAAAACGAAGCAGATAAGTCTTCCTTCCTCTAAGTCGTGTGATCAGATATCTTGGATTATAGCAGAGAGAATGTTGACCGAGACAGCGCATACAGGCTTATTGAAATCAAGACCTGCAAGGGTTGGTTGTTTCCAGTAAAGGTTGGAGTATATCTGCTTACCGGCTGAGAGTTTATATAGGTTGTTTAAAGGGAAATTCTCCGGGGCAGGGGAGTGGCAGTGAACCATCGTGAAAGGGTCTTCAGGGGAAGTTACTTGCGATTTCTCAGGTGAGCAGAACAGGACTTGGGGGCATTTGCAGTAAGTAGGTGATTTTTCAGTAAGCAGGAGCAGGAATTTTCATGAAATGGTGTTCTTATAAAATGGAGTTGCTTCTTCTCATGTGAGCTTCTGCTCATAAGAGGCAGCATTGGTGCCCTAGGAGTATGAAGGTCAGTGGCCTGCGGGGTCTCATGTTATCCATTTGTAGTGGTTACAGTTCAAGTATCAGAGGGGAAGAGGGCTTATGGAGTTTGGGAGGACTCCCAAGCCTCTCTTTTTGGTTATAGGGTGCCAGGTTGGTGTCAGTGTACCTGGAAAGACAGAATATGGGGTCGACAAGGGGTATCTTAGCCAATCAAGGAGCAACCTCTTTGAATAGAGAGGCAGAAGGACGGGACATCCTGTAAGCATCCCTTTTGACAGGAAAGGGTCATCAGGACAGGGAGGAGGAGTTGTCTAACAAGCAGCATTTGGCAGCCCCATATATTGCCAGATGACTCAAAGTGAGGCTGCATTTACGTGGCTTGGAATTCAGTTTGCAGTGTCTACTCCTTTACCGGAGGTCTCTTGTGTTACCCAATTTCTCTCTCCCTTCCACATAGGAGAGACAACATACAACAATTCACTTTCTGAGACAGGCTAATCTCACTTAGCATAATATTCTCTAGTTCCATCCATTTTCTTGAAAATGACATGACTGTGCTTTTCTTTATGGCTGAATAAAATTCCATTGTGTGTATATACCACAGTTTTGTAATCCATTCATCTATCGATGGACACCTGGGATGTTCTCATAACTTTACTTGAATTGTGCTGCTATGAACATGAATATGCATGTATGGCTATAATATTCTTTTTTTGTGTGTGTGTGGTATTGGGGATTGAACTCAGGGGCATTCTACCTCCGAGCTACACCCCCAGCCCTATTTTTTATTCTTTATTTTGAAACCGAGTCTCACTAAGTTGCGGAGTGCCTCACTAGGTGGCTGAGGCTGGCCAAGAACCCGGATCCTCCGGTCTCAGCCTCCCGAATGCTGGGATTACAAACGTGCACCACCATGCCTGGCTATGGCTATAATATTCTGACCTTAATTGCTTTGGAGAGATACCCAGGAGTGGTACTGCTGGGTCATATGTTGGTTTCATTCCCAGATCTGAGAAACCTCCACATTGAGAGAGGCGGTACTAATTTGTAATTCCCCCAACAGTGTATAAGGCTTCCTATTTTCCTATATCTCGCCAGCCAGCATTTACTATTGTTTGTATTCTTCATGATTGCTGTTCTAACTGGAGTTAGATGGAATCTCAGTGTAGTTTTTATTTGCATTTCCTAGATTGCTACTGATGTTGAACTTCTTTCTTTTTTTTTCCTTCATATATTTTTGGCTATGTGTATTGCTTCTTTTGTGAAGTGTCTATTCAGTTAAACTGCTCATTTTTGTTGTTTTTTTCTTAAGCATTTTTAAGCTCTTTGTATATTCTCTATATTAGTCCTCCATCAGAGGAGCAGTTAGCAAAGATCTCCCATTCTGTAGGCTCTGCATTTAGACTCTTGATGGTTTCCTTTGCTGCACAGAAGCTTTATAATTTAATGCCATCTCATCTCTTAATTCTTGTTTTAATTTCCTGAGCTTTGGGGTTCTTATTGAGGAAGTTTCTTCCTGTGTTTATATGTTGGAGTTTGGGAGCTAAGCCCTCCTCTAGTAATTTCAAAGCCTCTTCTCTAGCCTCCAGGCGTTTGGTCCATCTTGAGTTGACTCTTGTGCAGGGTAAGAGGCAGGGACTTAGTTCCATTTTTCTACAAATGGATAACCCGTTTTCCCAATGCCATTTGTTGAAAAGGCTGTCTCTTTTCCAGCATATGCTTTTGGCAGCTTTGTCAAAAATCAACTGGCTATCAAAAAGAGGATTTGTTTCTGAATGTTCTATTCTGTCCCCTTGTTTGTTTTTGTGCCAATACCCTGCTATGTTTATTACCATCCTTCTGTACTATAATTTGAAATCAGGTATTGTGGTGGCTCCCACATGGTTCTTATTGTCTCTTCTGGGCCTTTTGTGTTTCTATCTGAATTTTGGGACTGATTTCTCTAGATCTGTGAAGGATGACATAGGTGTTGTAATAGGGATTGCATTGAATCTGTAGATTGCTTTTGGTAGAATGGCCATTTTGATAATATTCTACCAATCCAAGAGCGTGGGAGGTCTTCGCATCTTCTAGGGGTTTCTGGGAGGGAGAAGGGGGGACACAATGAGACACAATGAAGGTAACAGTTTCAGTCATCCTGTGTACATATATGGAGTTATCAATACCTATTTCAATGACTTATAGGAGGAAGGGGAAGAAGTGGGTTGGGATCCAGAGGGAAACACATCAAGCGTTGTGTGTGTAAGGTGATCTGCACCACCCAAGAGACAAAAGACACCAGAGGCCGGTCCAATCAGGGAAGGTTTATTAAAGAGAAGCTGCCGGGCCGTCTCATGCAGGAGAACAGCAGCGTTAGGGATCTGTGAGAAAATTTTTATAGCAGGGAGAGCAGGGAAGGGGGTGAGGGAGAGCAGGGGAGTGCCTGGTCTCGGGAACCACCGGACTTGGTTGCTCACTCATGGTGGATCTGGTCTTCGTGGTCAGAGTTGGAATGTTCCCCCCTTGTGACTGTTTTCTTATTTTTGGTAACTGTTCCTTGGACCAGGTCAGACTGCCCTGCACTATTATCACGCAGCTATGCTTGTGAAACCCACTGGGGTCCCATGCGCCCTCCAACCTAACAGTGTGCAAGCATAGTCCTATGGCTGTATACCTCATTATGATACATAATTACAGTGCACCAAAAAAGGTCTAAAAAAATTTCATTTGGCAGAAGGGATGTATGGAGGGGAAGCTGGCTTTGAGAATAGGTGGACTGCAAATTCTAAGGAAATAGTTCAGGATATCAAAGTGTTTTTGTTGTTGTTTGCTTTTTCATATGACACTAATATTTATTGATTACTAGAAGCTGATGATGAGTCATTAATAACAATAGCAAGTGTTGAAAAGAGTGCCATATGGGTGGATTTTTGTGGTGTACACATTACCGGCTAAAATTAAGTGGTTTGATTTTGTTGCACCTTCTTAACCCGGTTTGACTTGAGAAAAGGCACTGATTTTTCACTTAGTTCTCCACTAACATACTAGACTAGTTCCTGAAACATTAAGCCACAGGAAAAAAAAAAATCTGAAACATATCTCCAGAAACTTTTAAGTGTGATGTAATCTCATTTGTCAATTTTTGCTTTTGTTTCCTGTGCGTTTGGGGGTCCTATCCAGAAAACCATTGCCTGTACCAACCAATGTCTTGAAGTGTTCCACATGCTTTCTTGTTGTAGTTTCAGGTCTCATATTTAGGTCTTTAGTTTGTCTTGAGTTGATGTTTTCACAGCTTAATTTTCTGCATGTGGATGTCCAGTTTTCCCAAGACCACTTATCAAAGAAACTGGCCTTTCTCCAATGTCTCTTTTGTGCATCTTTGTTGAGAATCATTGACTGCACCTGTGTGAATTTGTTTCTGGATCTCTATTCTCTTATATTGGCTTCTATGTCTGTTCTTATACCAACACCACTCTATTTTGATTACAAAAGCTCAGTAGTATGTCTTGAAATCAGGCATTATGATAGCTCCATCTTACTCTTTTTTTAGATTAAGATTGCTTTGGTTATTCAAGGTCTTTTGAGCTTCTATATGAATTTTAGGATTCTTTTCTAGCTCTCTGAGGAATCTTGTTGGTATTTTGGTGGACATTGCATTGAATATGTAAATTGCTTTGGGTAGTATGATATGAGCTTTTTAAAAATATTGATTTTTCCAGTCCATGAACATGAACGATCTTTCCATTTCTTTGTAGTTTTTTCAATTTCTTTCATCAATGTTTCATTTTTAGCCCATTATGTTTGTCTTGAAAATATAATTTTAGTAGAACAGAGCCACACCTATTATCTGCATCACAGGTATGGCAGCTTAGATGGTTCTTTTTATTTATTTATTTTTTATTGCTGTTGTTATATTTAGATATAGAATGTACCCTCGAGGGCTCACATGTTACTGTTCAGAGTTGACATAATTAAGTCATGAGTATTGCAATCTCACCAGTGGATAAATCCATTGTAATAGATTTATTGGATGTTAACAGGCCGGTGGGGTGTAGTTAGAGAAGGTGGATGCCTGTTGGGTGTGGCCTTATGGATTGCACTTTTGTCTTTGAGTTCCCTTGTTTGCTTGCTTTCTAGCTTCGGTCCTCTGTGATATGAGAGCAGGACCCATGCTCTCCCTCTCTCCACTTCCCACCATCATTCCCTGAGCTCTGCCAGATTGGGCCGGACATGAACTGAATGCTGAAATCTCCAAAAACTGTGAGTAATGGAGCACGTTTGCTGCCTCAGTTTCTCTTTTGTTCCCTGCCGGCCGCACTGAGAGCTTAACACAAATAATAATACAAAAGACAGAGAGGACAGGCGCCACAGACAAACACGCACTGACACA
Organism: Graphiurus murinus; assembly: GCA_004027655.1. Taxonomy (NCBI): domain Eukaryota; kingdom Metazoa; phylum Chordata; class Mammalia; order Rodentia; family Gliridae; genus Graphiurus; species Graphiurus murinus. The sequence continues at coordinate 3,168 of PVLC010007171.1, read as the reverse complement.
AACCTTGCAAGGGGAACAATGTTCAACTTTATTCAGTCAAGATAGGGTTTGGTTTTGTTTTGTTTTTTGTTTTTTTTACGGTACTGGGGATTGAACTCAAGGGCATTCTACCTCTGAGCTATACCCCCAGCCCTATTTTTTATTCTTTATTTTGAAACCGAGTCTCACTAAGTTGCGGAGTGCCTCACTAGGTAGCTGAGGCTGGCCGCGAACCCGGATCCTCCGGTCTCAGCCTCCCGAATGCTGGGATTACAAGCATGCGCCACCACGCCCGGCAAGATAGGGTTTTTAAAAGCTTAGAAAAACAAGGATGACCTCGAGTACGCGAGAAACAGTTGTTATCTCAAAAATTCCCCAAGACCAGGTGGAGACAATCAGGCCCTGAAGAATCCTCTGTTATTTTCTTGGAGTTATTTATACTTTATCTAACTACCCCCTTACAGGGAAAAGCAGGCAACACAGACTACAAACTTTCACACTTAGTTTTCTCAGGAGTAACAAACTTTATCACCTCCAAGATTATACATGCACAACGGGCACTATGGAAACTGGCTGAGTTTCTAATTGCTCAAATGGCCTTGACAGTAAGCAGTCATCTAGCTCTCTGAGTCTTTTGAATTTAGCAAAAGTTTTCTATGCTTCCCACAGAGTAAATAAACTGCCTTCTCCTAAGTTTTATGGTTAGTTGGTTTGGATTACAGCAGTGAGGATGATGAATGAGTCATGTGCATTATAATTATATATGATAGTGATAAATCCATGCATGTACATAGCATAATTTGGTCTGTTTCCTTCTTTATACCCCATCTCCTGTCACCTCTGATCCACTTTCACCATTCTACCTATCTCTTCTATTTATTTTCTTTCTTTCTTTCCTTCCTTCCTTCTTTTTTTCTTTCTTTTCCCTTAACCTCCACACAGGAGAGAAAACATATGACCCTCTAACCATTTTCCTGCAAATGATGTAATTTCATTCTTCTTATGGCAGAGTAAAACTCCATTGTGTATCTATAAAACATTTTATTTATTCATCTGTCTGTGGACACCTAGGTTGGATCCATAACTGGAGTATTGTGAATTGTGCTTCTATAAATGTGGTTTTTCAGATATCACCATAGTATGCTGACTTTGATTCTTTTGGTGTAAATGCCATAGTATAGCTAAGTCATGTAATGGTTCTAGTCCTAGTCTTTTGAGGAACTGTCATACTGATCTACATGTTGGTTTACTAATTTACAATCCCACCAGTAGTGTAGTTGTGTTCCTTTCTGTCACATCTTTGCCAGGATTTATTATTTGTATTCTTGATGATTGCCATTCTCACCGAATGAATTGAAATCTCAGAATAGTCTTGATTTGCATTTTCCTGTTTGTTAAAGATGTCAAACATTTTTCATATATTTGGCCATTCGTGTTTCCTGTTTTGAGAAATGTATATTTAATTAATTTGCCCATTTGTTGATAGTTTGTTTGTGATTTTGGGTCTTAAAGTTTTTGAGTTCTTTATAAATTCTGGATATTAATCCTCTATCAGAAGATTATCTTGAGCCAAGCATGCTGGTGCACACCTGAAATCCCAGTACTTGGGAGGCTGAGACAGGAGGATCACAGGTTCAATGCTAGCCTTAGCAACTTAGCAAGGCCCTCGGCAACTTAGTGAGACCTGTTTCAAAATAAAAAAAATTTAAAAAAGGGGGCTGGGAGTGTAGTTCAGAGGTAGAATACCGCTGAGTTCAATCTCCAGACATGTACATATTTGGCAAAGATTTTCTTCCATTCTGTAAGCTTTCTCTTCACACTCTTGATCCCTTTGCTGTGCAGAAGCTTTTAAGTTTACTGCCATCCCATTTGATATTCTTGGTTTCATTTCCTGGTCTTTAAATATTTTATTCAGGAAATGGATGCCTGTGCCTTTACTTTGAAGGGTTAACCCTGTGTTTTCTTTTAGCAGTTGTAAAGTTTCTGATCTAATTCTTAGGTCTTTAAATCCTTTGAGTTGATTTTTGTATGGGGTGACAGATAGGGAACTATTTTCATTCTTTTGGTAAAATAGATATAGATGTGAATGCCCCGGCCAGTGGGGGTCGTGAACGGGAGACCAAGGCGGCTAATCCTAAGGGAATGAGATAAACAAGGGATGCGAAAGAATGGAGGCAAGACAGGATTCTTATCAAGCCTCAATTTTTTATTAAAGCAGGACAGCTTAAGTACCTAGAGGTGAGGGGTGGGGTCAGGTGGGGTCAGGCAAAGCTTGTGTGGGCTTACATGATTGGTCAAGGTCAATCGTGTCCTTTTTAGGTAAGGGCCACAAGCAGGATAATGGATAGAATCCGTTTTGCACTGTCACTGTGGCTGCTGAGGGGGAGTTCCCTCAAAGTGTGAATTCCAGCTCTGACCGGCCTTTCTCGGTCCCCAACATCTCCCTTTTTGTTTTATAGGGAGTGGGCTTTGATCGACTGGGGGAGACATTGACCTGGTTCCTCCTGTGGGCTATCCCCACTTTGTATGGCTTTCGACATCTTTTTGGGGAGGAGAGGCAGAGCCAAGTTTTGGTTTTAGGTGATGTCAACCTCTATGCAAACCAGGTACACTCCCAGAGAAATCCGGAGGAGGTCAATTGGGAACTTTCTCGTGCAATGCTTTGCTCTGCATCCAGTTTGATGCCCCTACCTGGCCTCTATAATCCAGGTAAGCATCTCTCTGGCTGAGATGCTGTCCCTGTGGGGAGGGAGCGAGTTTGGGGGTTTTCATGCTCCTGATAGACAAAGTCCCATCTATCCATCATTTCCAGACACTGGTAATGAACCTGGATGGGTTTGGCCAAGGCAGAGTCTATCTGGGATCTTATAAGGCTGTTAGTTTTTTAAAGATCCATGGACCAAATGTGAGAATTAAGAGAAAGCTTATAAGGGGTCGTTGTCCCTGTCTATCCAGGGATTAGAAGTTTCTCTTTTAATTGATCTAAAGGAGACATAGGAGCCGGGCGTGGTGGCGCACGCTTGTAATCCCAGCATTCGGGAGGCTGAGACCGGAGGATCCTGGTTCGCGGCCAACCTCAGCTACCTAGTGAGGCACTCTGCAACTTAGTGAGACCCGGCTTCAAAATAAAGAATAAAAAATAGGGCTGGGGGTGTAGCTCGGAGGTAGAATGCCCCTGAGTTCAATCCC
>PVLC010007170.1:49934-64915 GCA_004027655.1 Graphiurus murinus | reverse complement strand
AATGGGAAAAGGATCTAAATAGACACTTCACAAAAGAAGAAATACAAATGGCCAATAAATGTATGAGGAAATGTTCCACATCATTAGCAATCAGAGAGATGCAAATCAAGACTACCTTGAGATTTCACCTAACTCCAATCAGAATGGCAACTATCAAGAACACAAACAACAACAAATGCTGGCGAGGGTGTGGAGAAGTAGGAATCCTAATACATTGTTGGTGTGATTGCAAATTAGTGCAACCACTTTGGAAAACAGTATGGAGGATCCTCAGACGAATGGGAATGATTCTACCATATGATCCAGCGATACCTCTACTGGGTATCTACCCAAAAGAAAGGAAACCAAACTATCAGACCAACGCATGTGTATCTATGTTTATAGCTGCACAGTTTACAATTGCCAAACTATGTAACCAGCCAAGATGTCCAACAACAGATGAATGGATTACAAAACTATGGGATATGTACACAATGGAATTTTACTCAGCCATAAAGAAGAACAAAATCATGTTATTTGCAAGGAAATGGAGGGAACTGGAAAGCATTATGTTAAGTGAGATTAGTCAGTCACAAAAAGTTAAAAATCAAATGCTCTCCCTAATATGTGGAAGCTAGGGAGAAAATGGGACATAAGAGGGACTCCAGCTGAAGGAGAATTCTTAGGTGAACCAAAAATTTGACTTAATGGAAGGTAATGGGAGGAGGGGGGACACCCTAATGAGCATGATGTACTTACAAGATCACATCAAAGTCAATCACTAAACAGACCTGGAGATAGGGGGAGGGTGGATGGGAATTGGGGAAGGGTTAATGAGAAATATGTGCATGGATGTCTATACCTGTACTAGCTTGTACCCAACAAAAATGTGTGATTAACCCTGTTGTACCCAAGAAATGTATAAAAATCCATGCTAAAATATAAATTAAAAAAAAAAAAAAAGAACTGGTGGAGAACACGGGGTGGGGATGAGGTAGGAGGTAAGTGACCTGAGCAGGGTGATCACTCTGTGTCCTCAAGCCAAAGGAAGCAGGTTACAGTGAAGTTAGGGGGGTACCTCTCAAGTTCTGGGATTACAGGGGTGTACAGCCATGCCCAGCACTTGATGATTTTTATAGTTTTTTTTTTTTTTTGATGATACTGGGAATTGAACCCAGAGGAATTCTACCTCTGAGCTACACCAAACATAAGGTCAGTTAAGAGTTAAAATCCCCCAGCCCTATTTTATTTTTATTTTGAAAGAGGGTCTTAGTAGGTTGCTAAGAGTCTCACTACTTGCTGAGACTGTCCTCCAATCTGCCATCCTCCTGTCTCAGCCTCCCAAGTACTGGAATTACAGGCATGCACCACCATGGCTAGCTTAGTTTTTTTTTTTTTTAATCAAACAAAGCTTAAATTATTCTTGTATTCTTTGTATATAAATTATACCTGCTAATTAGGATTTTAACCCTTAACTGACCTTATTTTTGGAGAAGACCTGTTTTTCACATACTGACAATTTATGAAAACACATTTTTTTTCCTTTTTTGTGGTACTGGGTATTGGACCCAGAGGCATTCTGTCTCTGAGCTACACCCACTGCCCTGGCCCTATTTTATTTTAAATAGGGTCTTGCTAAATTGCAGAGGACCTTGCAAAGTGCTGAGGCTGGCAACGAACCTGTGATCCTCCTGTCTCAGCCTCCCAAGTACTAGGATTACAGGCATGTGCCTCCATGCCTGGCTTAAAAATACATTTGACTGCCGGGCATGGTGGCACATGCTTGTAATCCCAGAATTCGGGAGACTGAGACCTGAGGATCCGGGTTCGAGGCCAGCCTCAGCTACCTAGTGAGGCACTCCACAACTTAGTGAGACCCGGTTTCAAAATAAAGAATAAAAAATAGGGCTGGGGGTATAGCTCAGAGGCAGAATGCCTCTGAGTTCAATCTCCAGTACTGCAAAAAAAAAAAAAAAAAAATACATTTGACAGACCCCAATATATTGTCTTTTTGTACAGTGTATGAGGCCAAGAGTACTTGCAATTCATGTTTGGCATTTTAGTATATTTACAAGTGACTTGGAATTTTTTATCTCTATCATATGCACTTATAAACATTTAATGCCAGTTATATTTATGTGGCATTTATTTTTAAGTTATTTCTATATAGTTTCAATTGCTTTCTTGCTAAAGAAAAACATTAAGAACTACTGAATTTGAAACAAAGCAAAGGGCATTGCCTCTTACACATCTGAGATCAATTAACTTTGATTGTCTAGCAACTGAGGCAAGTATGTCAACAGTTTTAAAGACATCTTACCAAGCAATTTAAATTAATTCACTTGTTGAAGATCTACTTATTTAAATTCTAATCATGAAACAAAAAATATATTTTATATGAAATATGAATATAAATTCACCAGGTTACAAATAGTGTTATCTAAATTGTTTTTATGAAAAATGAAACAAATTAAAGTTACTTGATTATATGGATGAATTTTTTTCAGATTTTTATTTGCAGGTCTTATATAAGCCTTGAACCAAATTTGTCAGGTAAGTCCTTATACACAGTAGCTTTTTTTTTTTTTTTTAAAGCATTTCTTCATTTTTGGGTTGTTTCAAGTGAGTTAGGGAGTTATCTTCTAGATAATTGCATTTCAGCTACTACTGGCTGAAATACAAGTACAAACCTCCATATAGCCTTAAATAACTGGTTATCTTAGTATAAGCAGAAGGACAGCAGAAGAGAGAAAACAGGTAAGGACAGAGTTAAAAAGCTTTTACTCTTTGCCCCTACAATTGCAGTTTAAGAGTTATAATAAAAGTGTTCACAGGAAAATGTTTTAACTTAGACGTGCAAGTCAAACAAGAATATCAACTTAAGCACACAGGACCCAAAAGAGAATTCACCAGAAAAAAGGCATAAGATGTTATCATGAGCTCAATAAAAAGTACAGGAGAAATTCCTGCCAAAAAAGGTCACTAGTAACTCAACCAAAGCTATTTCCAGAAATTCCAGGAGCAGTTTACCTTGCTGAATTTTGAACTACTTTGTGCCCAATGCTTCCGCAGGACCCATTTCATGGGAAGGTTGTCTGGTGGCTGGAGCAAGTGTCAGTGACATACATTTCTAATAGGACTGTTGCTGTGGCCATTAATCCCTTAGCTTCCATCAAATTTATTATTAAACACAGAAAAATAGCTAAATCAGTAGGCAAAAGAATGCATAAAACAATTCCACTAACCCAGACTGCACTTTTAGATGCGTACACCATGCTGTATTGCAATAATGAACCATTTTTTTTTTCTTAACCATAGATAACTATAAATAGATCAGATAGCCAAAATTCTTGGGAGCTTCAAGATAAAACTCACCCTTCCCATTCTTATGCAAATTCCAACAGAGACCTCATGCCACACTGTGGGTTCTTTGTGCATCTTACTTCCCTCCCCTGTAAACTGGAACCACAAACTTATCTAGAATTCCCTGCCAAACAATGGCAGAGCCCAGATTGGTTCAAAAGAACTCAAAAGAACAGAACCACAAATGGCCAAGAAAGGGAAGAGCAAGGCTGGACATACACTGTTGGAAAAGTTTACCAGAGGTCTCATCCTTGGGGCCTGTGGATTCCAAAAATCCACTTCTCTGCTCCAGTGAATGCTGGTAAGCAGTAGCTGGTGCCAGCCGCAGAAGAAGGAGGTTCCAGAAGCTGCCTGGGACCATCCTCCTCTGCCCTCTTTTATGGGGTTGACCAGCAGGGACAGGCGGCTGCTTTGTGGGCAAGGCTTCCTGGGTGGCTCATCAAATCAGACAATAGATTAGTGTTGGTGGGAATAGGTTTCATTATCAGGATGGCCTTGCTGGGAAGACAGAACTAAAGGTTACTGACAAGAAATTCAGGATTACCAGAGAAGCCAGAAAACCAAGGTGGGGGGCTGGAGGAATCCTTAGCCCAGCGCTATTGATCATATTGTAGTCTGGTTAATCATTATCTCAGGATAGGCCATGCAGAGTCATATCAGCAACCTTATCAGAGACAAGACAGTTGCTGCTGTCTGGGAACTCGTTTTGATTCTTGTCACAAGATGTTTAGTGTGTGTGTGTGTGTGTGTGTGTGTGTGTGTGTGTGTGTGTGTGTGTGTTATTGGGGATTGAACCCAGGGGCATTCTACCTCTGAGCTACACTCCACCCTTTTTATTTTTTATTTTGAAACAAGGTCTCACTAAGTTAATGAGTCTCACTAAGTAGCTGAGGCTGGTCTTGAACGTGTGATCCTTCTGTCTCAGCCTCCAAAGTCCTGAGATTATAAGTGTGAACCAGCATGCCCCACTCAGAATGTATTTTCAAACTGATTTTAAAAAGTTTAATAAGCTAGGCATGCAAGCACATGCTTGTAATCTTAGTACTTGAGAAGCTGAGACAGGAAGATCTCAGGTTCGAGGACAGCCTCAGCAGGTACTGAGACTTTAAGCAACCTGCAAGACTCTGTTTCAAAATAAAAAATAAAATAGGGCTGGGGGTGTAACTCAGATAGAATGCCCCTGAGTTTCATCCCCAGTACCACAAATAAGATAAATTAAGTCTAGAGAAAGACATTGTTCAAAGCCCAATGATACAGGTATAATCCAAGTGCTGTCCAACAACTGGATAATGTCAACCTGACGATTCTGAGAAGAACCAGACCACCATCACTGCCTGTGCTCTGCAGTCAAAGGAATTGAGCTCATGAGAGTGAGGCCACCTCACACACCTCATACTCACGGTTTTCTCACCATGTACAATGTTTCCCATAAAAGAAGAAACCTTGGGAGGCTGAGACCGGAGGATCCAGGTTCGCGGCCAGCCTCAGCTACCTAGTGAGGCACTCCGCAACTTAGTGAGACTCGGTTTCAAAATAAAGAATAAAAAAATAGGGCTGGGGGTATAGCTCGGAGGTAGAATGCCTCTGAGGTCCATCCCCAGTACCGCAAAAAAAAAAAAAAAAAAAAAAAAAAAGAAGAAACCTGCACGCCAAGGGGGCGTTTCTCTCATGCTGGAGATGGCCAGCATTCTCCCTTGAATGTGTGTTTCTTGCTTCCCTAAACAAATCTCTAAGTCTGTTGCCCTATACCTTTGTCTTGAAAATTCTTTTCCAACCTTTGTCTATGCCATGACACAACCCCAACTTTGCTAAATAGTAAAACTACTGGACAGTTTGCAAAACTCCCTTTGTCCCTTTCTCACTGTAGACCAATGAAATCAAAGTGTCTGACAGGTGTCAGTATTTTTTGAAGATGCCCAGGTGACGCCATGAGACAGCCAAGTTTGGGAGTGCTGGGCCTCAAGAGGGTACACCTGGCTTCTCATCTCATTAATGCCTCAGAAGTGCCAGTGGCAGGCTCTCCTCCTCCCAGGCTCAGCTTCTGACTGTGGAGGCACACATCTGTATCCCAGTACTAAGGAAGCTGAGACAGGAGTGTTGCCAGCCTCAGTAACTTAGCAAGACCCTGTTTCCAAATTTAAAAAAAAAAAGGAAAGGATGGGGGTGTAGCTTGGAGGTAGTACATGCCTAGGTTCAATCCCCGGTATCCCCGCCTCCAAGAAAAAAGCATTTCTTGTAGCTCTAAAATTGTACTTAATTTCACAAATCATTCATTCGGAGCCCAAGATTTAGAGTAAGATATGAAACCTCACTGAGTCCCAGAATTACGAGATGGCATAACAACTTTGATCTTAGAGAACAGAAATAGTGTGAAGCTCAGCAAGGTTTTTCTAAGTTCCAGACTCCCATTATAGCCTACACATTGAATTGCAAGTAACATACATAAGACTCCCAACCCAGCTGCATTTACCATTAAATACTATCTAGTAGATATATGCATCACAACAGCTTAAAAATAAGGAATATATATATTCCTTTTTCTGGCCTTTACACATTGGTTTCCTACCATTGTGATGAGCGAGACTCCTGATGGGCAGGTGCATCCAGGAAAAGCTTCAGCACTCATTTATACAGGAGAGTGGCTGTAAGATCAACATCCGTAGGAAAGAAAGAATGGGCTAAGAACACATTGTGTGTTTACAGAAGGTTGATTCTCAACAGGAAGCTATGGTTTCAGATGGCTTATGTGTTATCCGTGCATGAGGTCGCCATCCCAATTATGTGTTTATCCTCATCCTCACCCCAGATGCACATTTGCTCTTGACCAGAAGAGCAGAGGAGGAAAGAACTCCCTTTCCTTGATTATTTGTGCTATGCTGGGTAGATCACTAAGCACATTCTTTGTTGGCATATTCTTTGTTGATCTCATGAAAAAAGAAAGGGAGGCTCAGGAGTGCCAGTCATAACAACCAAGTGCTGAAGCTGGGTCTCATGAAAGCATAGGAGTAGCCCCACTGGTGTCAGATGCAGTGATGCAAGCCTGTAATCCCAGGACTTGGGAGGCTGAGACAGGAGGATTGTAGGTTCAAGGCCACTTCAGCAACTTAGTAAGCTCCTTAGCAAATGTTTCAAAATAAAAATTACAAAGGGGTTAGGGGTATAGCTCAGAGGTAGAATGCCCCTGGGTTTAATCCCTAGTACCATAAAAAAAGAAAAAGTAGCCCTAGAGGTCAGCCTGGAGGCCCATTTGGCATGGGGCTGTGGCCCGGAGGCACTGCCCTTAGGGTCTGACTTGAGAGAGCACAATGCATTCAGCCATTCTCTTTGGTGTGGAAGAGTGGCACCAACAGCCCAGGTTTCCCTTAACTCACTTGAACTTCTCCAAACTCTTCTTGATTCTTCAGTCTTTGCTCTCTGGTGCATCAAGCCAGACTATTTTTAGGAGTGATCCCTTTTATGGGAAGCAGTATACAAGTTAAAAATAGTATACAATATACAAATTAAAGCTAGAACTAGCATTGATGCAACAATTTCATGACTGGGTACAAATTCAGGGGAAATAAAATCAAGATGTCAAAGAGCCATTTGCACTCCTCTGTTCATTGTAGCACTAGTCACAGTAGCCAAGAGATGAAAACAACCTAAGTGTCCATCAACTGATGAATCTGTAAAGAAATGTGGTGCATATTGCACAGTAGAATACTTTGCAGCCACGAAAAAGAATAAAATCCTGTAATTTTTGACACCATGGACAGAACTGGAGAAAATTACAGTAAGCGAAATAAACCAGAAGCAGAAAGACAAGTAATGTTTGCTCTCATTCATGAGTGGGGTATTAAAAATGGGGTCCCCTAATCATTGAAGGAGAATGGTGGTTACCAGAGACTGGTGAGAGTAGGAGAGAGGGAGGAGTTGGGGCAGAGGGCCCAGAGAGTACTAAGTACAGTCAGATAGGAGTGAGGAGGTCTGGTGTGCTCTTGCACACAGGGTGACTATAGATAACGACCCCATATAATTCAGAGAGCCAGAAGAAAGTGTATTGAACGTTTTCACCACAAAAATATGATGAATGTTTGAGACAGATGTGTGTCACCTCATTCAAACATCACACAGTGGGAATGTGAATGAAAACATCACTCGGTGCCCCATTAATATGTGCCGTCTTTATTTTTATAAGTTAGTTAGAAATGAATCTAATTTAAAATTTTAAATGAAGGTTAAATAAAGACTTTTTCAGAAAAAAATAAAGGGTGTCCTTCTAAACCCCTCTGCTTGCCCTGGTCAAGGCCAGGGTGACCAGCAAGAAGCAGACCTCCTGGTGTCTTGGAGGAACTTTCTGTTTGTAGCAGCGTGCTAGGACTGCCATAACCACACGCCACAGCCGGGGTGACTTGAACACAAGGAGTCAATGTGCTCCCAGGTCTGGAGGCCAGAAACCCAAGGCCAGCAGTGGGGACACTTTTGGTTTCTCGTGAATCCTCACTGCTTAGTTTGCCGATGACTGTCCTCCTGCCACCTCTTCTCATGGCCTGCATCCCTGGAGTCTCTCCTAGCATCTAAATTTTCTCTGATAAAGACACTAGAACTGTTGGATTAGGGTCCACCCTGACTATCTCATTGTCCCCTAATCACCTCTCTAGAAGCCTCATCAATACAAAGTAGTGGGGGCTAAGGTTTCAATCTATTAGTTTTGGTGGGGACACGATTCAGCCCATAAAACTATTTTATCCCAAATAGTCCCCACAGTTTGGGATACACCTGAAACTCTACACTAAGTCCTCTCTGCCCACAGATGAGAGCTAGGGCTCTTCACCCAGGACTCCTGAATTCTCTTCACGTCTGGCCACAGGGATCTTTTCCTGCACAGTCCTCTATTGCCCCTCAAGCCAGTCTCTCACCCCTGCTGTGTTTAAGTGTGGCCCCCTAAAGCTCATGTGCTGGGACCTTGATTCCCCAGTGTTGCAGTACTAAAGGGGCCTGGCAGGAGGGCGTGGGTCTTGGGCAGATTCTCAAGAATAGATACATGCCTTTCCTTACTCAGTTCCCCTCCTCACAGGACAGATCATTAGAAAACAAAGCTGCTGCACATGCCTGTCATCCTAGGACCTGAGAGGCTGAGACAGGAGGATCACAGGTTTGAGGCCAGCCTCAGCAGCTTAAGGAGAACTCCACAACTTAGTGAGAACCTATTTCCAAATAAAAAAATAAGGCTGGTTGTGTGGCTCAGAGGTAGAATGCCCCTGGGTTCAATCTCCAATACAAAAAAAAAAAAAGAAAGTAAACAGTTGTTTATCTTTTTATGGGCAACCACTTGCCCTTCCACTTTCTGCCATGAATCTGAGGAGCAGATTTGTCCACTTTCTGCCATGAATCTGAGGAGCAGATTTGGTGCCATGTTCTTGGGTTTCCCATCCTTGGGAACTGCAAGCCAAAGTAAACCTCTATTCTCTATAGATCACCCCATCTTGAGTAATCTGCTATAACAACAGAAAAAGAACTAATGAACTGAGGCAATCCCTGCCAAAGCATGTGTTCTCTTTCCTGTTCCTGAGCTGGGGCCACGCCATGCCCCAGGGAACCACATGTGCTGCACACACTGCTATCACTTAGTAACTTTAGAGTGCCCAGTGACTCTGAGCTCCAGGAAGCCAGGGTGCATTTCTCATTCATTGGGGCCTCTCGGTTTCTTTTGGAATACTGAACTGGAAATTCCCCACACTGAGAGTCCCACTTTACTTTGGTAGCAGCTAGGATTTGCTATCCTAGCATCCTTTCCTCTAGAGCATAGGTGTGTGACCACAATTCCAAGAGGAAGATGCGTGGGATCTGGGATCCTGCAGAAGCCCAGCCTGCCATAAAGTGACCACATGGAAGCAGGACCATTTGCCGTGGGCAGGAGGAGAAGCAGCCCCTCTGTTCTGGGTTCTGCCTGAGCAGTTCACTCTGCCTATGGAGGAGTATCTGCACCTGGCCCCACCCCAGGGCTCTACTATCCTGTCCTCTTCCTACACTGAAATTCATGCTGTCCCCTGAAGGCTTCTGCATGTCACCCCAGGTTCAGTCTATCAAGAGAAAAAATATCCCCCAAGGCCTGGGGATGTTGCTCAGTGGTAGAGTATTTGTATAGCAAGTGCCAGGCTCTGAGTGAGTTCAATCACCAGTACCAAAAAAAAACCAGAGACAAACAAACAAAAAACCAACCAACCAAACAAAGAAAACTGAATAAAAAATGAAGTGAACTTTCAAGGAAATGAGTTTCGAAACAGAGTCTCACTAAGTTGTTGAGGGTCTTACTAAGTTGCTGAGGTTGGCCTCAAACTTCCAATCCTCCTGCCTCAGCCTCCTGAGTATTGGGATTCCAGATAGGTGTGTGCCACTGCACCCAACTTTATGCCAGTGAATTTAATATTGAATGTCACCATAGATAAAGAGGCAAAGTGAAGACACTTTCCTGGGTAGCTCGGCTTTGCAGCCAGGCCTGTATGGGAAGTACTGATCCAGCGGGGCTCTGGTGCTCTGGGCTGTGAGACAGCATGGACACATTAGGTATGTGGACTGATCTGTTTCGTGATCTGCTCTGTGACCCCACAGGGTTTTACTAAACTCCCAAGAGGCTGAGGTATGAATTGGACCCTAATAAGGTGTCCCATCCCGCCCCCGCCCCCCGGGAGAGGGAAAGAGAGAAGGAGCAAGAGGTCCAGAGAGCATTCCTAGGGCTGTGCTGCAGGAGGGCCTTCTCGGGGCATCTCGGACACAGACGAGGATGCCCAGTATCTTCTCGCTCTCCCACAGACCCCCAGAGAGAGTGTCTAAGTCACAGCCGATGGTGCCCAGCCTCTCCCTCTCCTGTGTCTCTCTCTGCCAACTGCTCTGCCAGTGAGGGCAGCCTAGCAAAGTACCATAGACAGAGGGACTTAGGGCCATCGCCCACTGGGGACACATTCTTCTGTCACTCAGCCTCCAGCTGGTGGTTTGGGGGAAGAGGGAAGGTGAGAGCAGCTACTCGTGCAGAAGGTTGACCTCCTTCCACAGAAGCTTTCACAGTCATCCCTCAGGATCGGTAGGAATAGGTTCCAGCACCCTGTGCACACCAAAATCCATGGGTGTTCGAGTCTCCCATACAGAAGGCATCGTGCTTTCACAGAATGTCTGCACATGCTCTCTTGTCTCTAGATGACCCCGACCCATGCTCACTGGGCTCCTAGTTAGTGCCTTTTTACTCATAGCTCTTCCTCCTTTGCAGTCCCAGCCCAGGCTCACCTCATTTTCAGAAAAGATGACTCTTCATTACTTAACCTGCAGGGATTTTTGTTTGCTAAATTGATAGGCAGCTGCTCTTTTGAGCACATGAGCAGGGACTCTGCCTTTTCAGGGACCCAGATATGCATCTATGTATGCCACGCTCCTGTGGTGCCTCTGGAGTTTTTGCCAAGTCAATTTTATGAGTGAGTCTATGAAGTATTTCAGTGTGAGCTGGATATCATGGCCAGTACCTGTTGATCCAACTATTGGGAAGGCTAAAGTGGGAGGATTGCTTAAGCCCAGGAGCTCAGGGCCAGCCTTGGTGATAAAACAAGACCTGGAAAGTTATCTCACTGTAACAAGCCGTATTATATCTGTTAAACAAAAACTGTGGTAATCCTAGCATCTCAGAGCTGGAGGGGACCCAAGAGGGCTATGTCATACACTCTGATTCAATAGATAAGGAAGGAGATCAAGGGACTCAAGCAACTTGCCAGCATGGTGTGGGGTTCTACACACCATAGAAGAGAGTGATTGTAGTCTCGGGGGCACAGCAAAGGACAGCTGAAGAATGAGAGCCAGCAGATGGCAGGCAGGTCATTGTCAGGAATACGGACACAATAGGACCAGCCTGCTTCCCTCCCAAGGCTGGTGTGAACATCCAGGGTACCGACAGGTGGGAAAGGTGACTGTGATACACTCTACTACTGGGCTTTCAGGCAAAAGAATGTTCCAGAGTTTCTTGTGGACAGCTGTTGGTCTGGCAGCTAACCTCCTCTGATGAACTGTGCTTGGAATGGGGGATTCTGTTTTGGAAGCAGATGCTCAGTCCTTCTGACACTTAATTAACCATGTGGCCATCCATGGGAGAGAATATATTGTCCTCTATGAAATCTAAAGTTCAACCTGCTGTTCTAAGATGGCCTTTGGAAACAAAGTTGGCTCCATGGGCCTCATTCCTGGCTACCCATGTAGCTAAGTGATGATGGTCATGGCACATTTTCTCTGTGCCTTCTGTTTGCCAAATTGCTGATTCAGGGATTTGGGCTGCTGTGGTCAGAGGTATCCCCTGGCCTCACTGAAGCACAGGAGGCACCAAGTTGCTGACTGTCTTGGATTATCTAGCTTTTATTTCATAGAGAGAGTGGCTATAAGGACCATCTGGTTCACCCCTCCCCATAGGCCTCCACCTGCCTGTTTTTTCAGCTTTTTACCTGCTCCCTCTCCTATCCCAAGCATGCAATATAGACCCCCACACACAACCTTTCCAGGGCCTCCAGGTGACAAGCAGGCAGAAAAGGACAGATGGAGAAGGATTCAATATGTGAGGACTTTAGGGACAGGCAGGCAGGAGCCATTCTCCCTGAAGGTCTGCTTCCCCTGGTCCATCCACACAAGATTCAATGGCAGGACCAGTTTCAGTGTTTCTCAGGGTTGTGTCAACTGACTGTCTTGCACACCAAACCCCAATGAGCATAAACACAAGGAAATGTTACATCCAGGAGTGAGCCAGTTTCTGGGTTTAAGGGTTCAGACTATGCCAGGCACAAGGCCAGTCCTCTACTCTCCACAAGTTGGAAAGATGGAAACCACCTCATCCAGGTACCTGTTTCTGCCTAATCAATACTTCTATTTACTTCTATCATCTAGTAAGTCAAATTCACTTCCATCAGCCAAAAGATGCAACCAAGGGCCTCTTGGCAGCAGTCAAACAGAGGCTCTGCAGTTTCAGGAAGGCACTAAAAGGGCAAGAGGAACATTACAGGTACAGCTTCCTGGGGCTTGTTGGGACACATAGCCTGAGCCCTGTTAACCTTGACTGAGGTGTTGAAAGGATAGCTTGGAGTTGGTGAGTCAGGGACCAGGAAGCCTATTGGTGAATAATCTGTGTTTTCTGGAAGGCAAAGGAGAATGAAAACAACAGATAACACTCTGTTACAAATAAATGGAGCAAAGCAAATGTGTCAGGGATTAGCCACTAAGAAACCTGAGAAACAAGACCAGGTTTTGTCTCAGAGAAAGGGGAAACCCTGGCATGCCCCTAGAGCCCCAGAAGTTCCTGTTATGTCAAGATAAAAGATATTTGTTAAAGAATGGAGTGTTTACAGCTTAGAGCAATTGTGCTAAGAATCAAGAAAGCACAGCCCCGCCGGGCGTGGTGGCGCACGCTTGTAATCCCAGCATTTGGGAGGCTGAGACCGGAGGATCTGGGTTCAAGGCTGGCCGCAGCTACCTAGTGAGGCACTCTGCAACTTAGTGAGACTCAGTTTCAAAATAAAGAATAAAAAATAGGGCTGGGGGTATAGCTCGGAGGTAGAACGCCCCTGAGTTCAATCCCCAGTGCCGCAAAAAAAAAAAAGAAAGCACAGCCACATTGACTGGGGCTGTCTCAATGTCTTGACTCATTTCTAAAATAATGTTACGGCGATAAAGTTCTAGTGACAGGAAGGTCGTTTCTCCCTTCTGCAGGTGATATTAAAACAAAGAATGCTGTGGCTTAACCCATCAGCCCAGCCACTAGGGGTCAGCCTGGGGCATGAAGTACTATCCTTTTTGTTTGGGGATGCTGGTGTGGTTCAGAGGGGCAAGAGATTCACTGCAGTGAGTGGGGACCCCCTGGAGGTCTCAGGCAGCAGCAGCCACATGCCCATGAGGATGTCTGAACTGATACACACCTGCAGCACTGCCTCTGATTCTCTCTCCTCCTAGAGCCACTTGGGAGCAGTTGCCCACAGAGCCACCTGGGAGTGGGAGGTACGGGAGGCAGCATGCCAGGCCCCCATCGCTGCTTGCCCACATGAAGTCTTTGGGTTCTCTCCACAACACTACAAAACAGGCATTCCTACTCCCTGTTCACTAGTGGGGTGTTAGGGTCTGGAGGCTTCCTCTCAATTCCACATGTTGGAAGTCTGGTCCCCAATGAGGCAGTGTTGAGAGGAGAGACCTGGGGAGGTGATTGGATCCTGCAGGCTCTGCCTGACCGTCTCCTCCCTCTCCCATGAACTTATGGCATTGTTACAGTATGTGCTGTCCCTGGCAAGCTTGCTGTGTTCCCAGACCCTCTGCCCTCTGCTGTGGGACCGTGTAGGAAGAAGTCCCTCACCAGATGCTGACACCGTGCTTTTGGCCCTCCCAGCCTCCAGAACCATGAGCTAGATAAATCCTTTACTCTTTAGGAATCACTCCATCTCGGGTATTTTGTTATAGCAATAGAAAACAGACTAAGACCTGGGAGAACTGACGTGTAGAAGGATGGAAAAGTCTATTGAAGGTTTTCTAGTTATGAGGGAAAAGGAAGAATTTGAACTTGAGTCTGCAGATTCCAAATCCATGTCTCTTTTACAGCCAATGCAATCTCCCTCATGGACGTGCCTGATGGACCTGCAGCCTCCGAATTCAAGACCAAAGCACTAAGTGCCTCCGGGCTGGAGCAGCAGGTAGGCCACTGCCACCAGAGTGGGGCCTTCAGGGCAGGGACGTCCATGGGCCATCCTCTCTCACTTCCACCTCCCCAGACAATGCGTTTGAATCTACCATGACCTTTGGCATTAAGAAATTTTAGTAGATGCTGAACAAGCCTAGTAATTTAGGACAGTCAGCATGATTTTATTTGTTTTTCAGCTGTCCTTCCTCACACATGTTCACTGGGAAGAAGAGAAATGCCTGTCAGATGCGGTTACTAAAAACAGCTCACAGCTAGCATCATACTTATTGATGAAAGATTAGCAAATCGGGCAAGAATGGCCATTCTTACTGTACTAGAGGCTCTAGCCAGAGTCATTCAAAATGGGAGAGCAAAGAAGGACAGAGACAGTGGAAAGATAGACAACCAAAGGCATCTGTTATAATCAGGAATAAGTAAAACTATACTTATTTTCAGGGTATAAAAGTGGAATGTAGAAAACCCTAAAGAATCTGCCAAAAAATTTTACCAAAACTAGTAAGTGTGCCAGGTGTGGTGGCGCACGCTTGTAGTCCCAGTACTTGGGAGGCAGAGATGAGAGGATTGCAGGTTCTAGGACAGCCTCAGCAAGTTGTGAGACTCTCATCAGCATAATGAGACTCTGTTTCAAAAATTAAAACAAAAACAGAATAGGGCTAAGGGTGTAGCTCAGATGTAGAATGTCCATGGGTTCAATCCGCAGTACCAAAAAAAAAAGAAAACAAAACAACCACAAAAAACTAATAAATGAGTTTAGCAACGTTCCAGGTACAAATCATATAAAAATCAACTGCATTTTTACATACTAGTAATTAACAATATGAAAATGAATGAAGGAAACAATTCCATTCACAATTATATATATATATATATATATATATATATATATATATATATATATATATATATATATATTTTTTTTTTTTTTTTTTTTTTTTTTTTTTTTTTTTTTTTT